>ML836537.1:46984-81126 GCA_009831015.1 Picea engelmannii | reverse complement strand
CCACATGTTCATAACTTGGCATGATGATGTTGATTTTGTTGGGTACATGTCTAATTATTTCTCTCCTATATGTAATACCGCGGGGAAATATCATGGGTTTCCAAAACCAAGGGTTTATTGGTAAATTCCACTTTTATCTTAGGTAAATTCCTATTTTTTAGGAGGAAGATCATTCATTCCTTGATTCTAGGTGACAAGGTGGGTCTGGGAGAATAAAAATAAATAAATTATTTAATTAATGGTCGATGTGTCTTTTGAAATAGACACAACTCTCCATAAAGGGTCTGCAATAGACATCAAGTAAAAAAGAATTGGAGGGAAATAAGTGTGAGCGGAAAAACAATATCATCCTATATAAAGAGGAGCTTCTCAAGAAGAAAGATGTATGTAAAGAAGGTGGAAATAGAATGGCGAAGGAAATACAAATGATTATTTGAAGAATTCGTATTCAAGAAAGCAAGAACTGTAATTGAGGGTTGGTGATGCTCAAATGAAGAGATTGGTGTCTCTTGCTAAGTTGATGCTTAGTGGTGGGGATTGGTGTCTCTAGTAGGTTGGTGCCTACGGAGACCCATAAGACTAGGTTGGTGCCTACAAGGATTTGTGTCAGTGGGAATTGGTGTCTCTAGTAGGTTGGTGCCTACAAATATTTGTAATAGTCCTACGTAGAGTTCTAAAGATAAGTTTTTTTGTGGTTTTCTCCTAAAAGGAGTTCCACATAAATCTTGTATTCTATTTTTTGTAGTTGATAGATCTTATGTGTGATTGTTTTATTGTGATGATTGAATTTAAATAAGTAAAAAAATATCTTATACCGATTCACCCCCCCTCTCAGTATACGTGCGTGCTCAACAATTTGTATAAGAGTGGGTTACTTTAGAAATAGTCTAACTGATGTAAGGTAGATCTCAGGAGCACACATGGCTGATTAGGAAGGTTTCTCCACAAATAGAGCTCCATTGTTCATAGAAAAAACTATGCATTCTGGAGCATAAGGATGTGAACATATCTAATGGCTCTTAGGTTTGATATTTGGAAATAAGTCATGATTGGCTATACAACCCCAACAACTCCACCAAAGGATGCGCCTGGGAAGAAGCCTAGTGAAAATAATGCAAAATCCATGAATGGAATCTTGTGCAGTCCATCATAATCCAAGTTTGTTAAAGTGATGCCTTGTGAATCGACAAAAGAAATTTGGGACAAGCTTCAAAATATCTATGAAAGCGATGACAAGGTTAAGAAGGAAAAGTTCCGAACTCATAGAAGATAGTTCAAGAGTCTGAAAATGAAATACGAAGAAAATGTTGCAGCCTGTCTCCTCCATGTGGATGAAATTTTCAACACCATCAGAAGACTTGGTGAAAAGGTTGAAGAAATGGCGATTGTACAAAAGGTGTTAAGGTCACTCCCCTTAAGATTTGATGCCAAAGTTTTCACTGTAGAATAAATGAAGGATCTTGTAAATTGACAATGGATGAATTGCATGGGATTCTAACTGCATATGAAATGAGCACTTAAAAATAAAATCCATCAAAGAAAGAAAAATCTTTCAAAGCATCAAAATATACAAAGGTAAGTTGCCCTCTAAATGATTTAATTGTGGGAAAGTAGGACATTTGCAGCTAAGTGTCCATATGCAAAGGATGAAAGTAGTGATGATGAAGAAGAGCATAACATAAAGAAAGGGAGTAAACATCATTAACACAAAAAGAACCACAAAAAAGACAATCACGAAAAGAAGAACTCTTATAAGAAAAAGAAGAGTCTCTACTCAAAAGGAGTTAGGGACTCGTCTAAAGTGAGTGGTGAAAGAATTTTTTATAGCGATAGAGAAGAAACTCTCTTTATGAAAATCAAAACAAAGAATGATGTCTTGAATAATGAAGACAAAGGGAAAGAAATGATGAATTTAGGAAAAGAGGAAAATGTTGAAACATACGGGGAAGTGGATTTTGAAGAAGAGTTCATTTATGCCTTAAGCAAAATAAAGAAGCTTAAGAAAAAGAATTTGAAACAAAAGGAGCAACTGTAGAAATACGAAGAGGAGGATCATGATTCAAAAGTGAAAATATCACAAAGTCTTGAAGAAATAGAAAAGACCATTATCAGCCTAAAGATTCAACTAGAAGAGGCAAACATGAGAGAAGAAGTGGTGAGAAGCTAGCTAAAAGAAAATGAAGAAATGTTTGAAAAGTTAGAATATAAAATTGTTTTGTTAATAAAGGAATTGGAGAATTCAACTACTCAGTTGAATAGAATCTTGAAGTTTGAAAAGAACGTTGAAATCTTAGATGATATCATCAATTGCTAAAGGTCATCATTCATTAAGACCAGTCTTGGCTATGATAAGAACTGGAAGAATCCTAAAGAAAATTAAAACTCCGAGGTTACAAAAGCCACCAAAGAAGGTGAATGAAGAAAAACCTAAAAGATATGTTGATTTTCTCAAATGCTCCATAAAAAATGAAGGCAACGAGAAGAAAGAGAATGATGTCCTGCAAAAATCCGACCTTCCTCACGAGGACAATAAGGAGAAATTCAAAAGATCTTTTCCACCAAGGTGGCCTTGCACAACTCAGTACCAAAACTCTTTCTTTGGTTTTTTTTTTATTGCAATTATTTTGGTCTTTCAACAATAGATTGTAGAGCATGTAATAATTATGTGTGGAACAAAGACATAATTACTTATGGGTTCTCAAATAGAAACAATAATTCATTTGTTCCTTTATTTGATTACAATGTTGTATGTTATAAGTGCAACAAATATGGGCACACAACACATTTTTGTAGAAGTGACATTGTAGAATCTCCTAGACAAAACAAGGAAAAATATACCCTTGCCAAACAAAAGAAAGAATCCACAAAAGTTTACAAAAAGAAGCATGAGCAATAAGAGAAGACAAGGAGAAATATATGCTTGTAGAAATTGCACTTCATGCCCAAAACAAAGGAAATCAATGGTGCATTGACAATAGATGCTTAAGCCACATGACAGGGGACCAAACCAAGTTTCTCACTTTGAAGGAAGTAAACACAGGCAGTGTAACATTTTGAGATAATACTACCACAAGAATAGTTGGAAAAGGTACTCTTAGTCTTGATAATGGAAACACTAAAATAGAGATTGCCTTTCATGTTGAAGGTTTGAAACAAAATCTTCTCAGTGTTAGTCAAATGTGTGATCAAGGACACACTCTCACATTTAATTCTCAAGGGTATGAGATAAGGAAGGTAGGATCAGAAATATTAGTGGCAAATACAAATAGAACCTAAAATAATGTATATATTCTCAATGAAATCAAAGGAGAAAAACCCTATATGGGACAAATAGATGAAAGTTGGTTATGGAATAGAATAATAGGCCATATGAACTTTGATAATCTAGTGAAAATCAACACTAAACAAGTAGTGAGAGACATGAAAAAGATAACAAGACCTTCAAACATTATTTGCAAGCAATGTCAGCATGGGAAGTAGACAAGAGAAAACTTAAAGTCAAAGGAACACTCAACATCAAATCCATTGGAACTTGTACATATGGACCTTTGTGGGCCAATACAAACACAAAGTTTACAAAGCAAAAATAACTTCATGCTGCTCATTGATGATTACTTAAGAAAGACATGGGTTGCGTTCTTAAAAGACAAATCCGAAGCATTTTAGAAGCTTAAAGAATTCAAAGACTTGGTTGAAAATTAAACCAGTTTAAAAATCAAGTGTTTGAGATCACATTGAGTTGAACTTATCTCAAATGAATTTGAAGAGTTTTATGAGCTTCATGGAATAAAGAGACATTTTTCAGTTGCAAGAACTCCACAACAGAATGGAGTGGTAGAAAGGAATAATCGAACTGTACAAGAGATGGATAGAACATTGTTGAATGAAGCTAAGCTATTAGACATATTTTGGAGAGAAGCAATTAACAAGATGGTCTATATTCTGAATAGAGGGAAAATTAGAGTCAACAATGGTAAAATTCCCTATGAATTATGGTAATGTAGACCAAAAACACTCAAAAACTTCAAAGTATTTGGGATAAAGTTCTATATGAAGAGATGTGAAGAGGATTTGGGAAAATTTGACTCCAGAGTTGATGAAGGTATCTTTATTGGTTATTCATCTAGAAGCAAGGCTTATAGATGTTACAATAAAATATTGTGCAAAATTATAGAAAGTGAAAATATAAAAGTGGATGAAGCAAGGGATCAAAATGATAAATCACAAACAAATGAACATCCAGAAAATATGAGTTACAAAGAATAAGAAGAAGAATAAGACGAAGAAGGAACATAACGTTAAGATACAAATGCACCATCTAGATTTGTCCAAAAGAATTGTTCGAAAAATCTAATTCTTAGTAATAAAGATACGAGAGTTCATCCTAGAAGAAGATTAACAAGTGCATCATAACATGAAAACTTCTCCTTGCTATCTAAAATAGAGCCTAAGAACTTTACATAAGCTAGCAAAGATAAGCATTGGATTGATGCTATGAAAGAAGAACTAAATAAAATTGGGAGGAATAAGACATGGGAACTTGTTCCAAGGACCAAATATAAAAATGTGATTGGCACCAAGTGGGGTTTTAGGAACAGGTTGAATGAATATGGGAACGTAATAAGAAATAAAGCAAGATTGGTTTGTAAAGGCTATGCTCAAGTTGGAGGTATTGATTTCGAAGAAACCTTTGCCCCGATTGCAAGACTAGAAGATATTAGAATGTTTTTGGAATTTGTGTATTTCAAGAAATTCAAAGTCTATCAAATGGATGTCAAGTCAGCCTTTATCAATGGAAATATAGAGGAAGAAGTATACATTGAACAACGAGAAGGGTTCTTATTATTAGAAAACAAGGATCATGTGTGCAAATTGAAGAAAGTAATTTATGAGGCAAAAAAAGTCCCTAGTGCTTGGTATTCAAGAATTGATAAATATGTACAACAACAAGGCTTCAAAAGAGGAATTGTGGAAATCAATCTCTACATCAAGACGAAAAAATGAAAATTAGTTAATTGTTGTGTTTTATGTAGATGACATCATTTTTGCAGGTAGTATAAACAAAATGTGCCAAGAGTTTGCAAAGGAAATGAAAAAGGAATTTGAGATGTCCATGCTTGGTGAACTATCATTCTTTCATGCTTTATATATTTCTCAATATGACAAAGACATATTCATTTCACAAACCAAGTATATGAAGGAAATATTGAAAAAATTCAGAATGGAAGATTGTGCACTAATCAACACACCCATGGTCACAAGTTGTAAATTGAGAAAAGATGATGAATCTCCAAAAGAAAATCAAACATTGTACATGTAAATGATTGGAAGCCTATTATATGTGACGACATCAAGGCTAGAAATTATGCAAGCAGTAGGATTGGTTGCACAGTTTCAAGTTGCACCAAAAGAAACTCATGTGCGAGCAGTGAAGCGAATATTCACATATCTAAAGGGAACCTTGGACTTCGACGTGTGGTACTCAAGAGGTGAATATTTTACTCTAACAACATATGTGGATGTGGATTGGGTAGGAAGTGTTGATGATAGAAAAAGTACAAGTGGAGGAGCATTATTTCTGGGAAATATTCTAGTGTCTTGGTTGAGCAAGAAACAACCTTTAGTTTCTCTATCCACAGTAGAGGTTGTGTATATAGAAACACCATCATGTTTCACACAAGTTGTTTGGATTAAAAAAAAATTAAGATATATTAAGGTAGAATATGATCATCTAATCTCAATACTTTGTGACAACACAAGTGCAATAAACTTTTCAAAGAATCCTGCTATGCACTTGAGAACAAAGCATATTCCAATCAATTATCACTTATTAAGATAACAAGTAGTAGAATAGGATGTCAAGTTGGAATATATTGCCACCAAAGAACATATTGTGGATATTTTCACAAAACCCATTCCCAAAGAGACATTTGAATATCTCACACAACAATTGGGAGTAATATCCATCTCATCTAGTCACTAAGTGATAAAGGAGAATCACAAGTTCAAGGGGAGCATCCCTTTGCCATTGATTTCAAAGGGGGAGAGTTGCAAATAGGGGGAGTATTGCAACAAGGGGGAGAATTCTTTCTATGCCCGGTGGACTATGTGTTTCATTGTAGGATTGACATCAATGACAAAGGGGGATATTGTTAGAAATATTGTCATTGATGTCAAAGGAAATGATACACATGCAATGATAAATATAAAGGCTATGATAAATAAGAGTTAATTAAATGTTGGATTGAATCAACATATACTTATTATTTTAATAAACATATGTAGAGAGGTTTAACCTACATGTTCATGACTTGGCATGATGATGTTGATTATGTTGGGTACATGCATAATTATCTCTCTCATATATGTAATACCATGGAAAAATACCATGGGTTTCCAAAACCATGGGCTCATTGGTAAATTCCACTTTTATCTTAGAAAAAATCCTATTTTCTAGGAGGAAGATCACTCATTCCTTGATTCTAGAAGATAAGGGAAATTTAAGAGAATAAAAAGAAATTAATTAATTAATTAATGGTTGACATGTATTTTGAAATAGACACAACTCTCCATGAAGGGTCTCCAATATATATAAATTAAAAAAGATTTGGAGAGAAATATGTGTGAGTGGAAAAACAATATCACCCTATATAAAGAGGAGTCTCTCAAGAAGAAAGATGTATGTGAAGAAAGTGCAAGAAGAATGGAAAAGGAAGTACATATGATTATTTGAAGAAGTCATATTCAAGAAAGCGAGAACTATAATTGAGGGTTGGTGCTTCTCAAACAAAGAGATTGGTGTCTCTTGTTAAGTTGGTGCTTAGCGGTGGGGATTGGTATCTCCAGTAGGTCGGTGCCTACGTAGATCCGTAAGAGTAAGTTGGTGCCTGCAAGGATTTGTATCAGTGGGGATTGGTGTCTCCAATAGGTTGGTGCCTACGAATATTAAGAGAAGTGTTTTTGTGGTTTTCTCCCGAAAGGGTTTTGGCGAAGTTTAAAAAAAAAAATCTAATTAAGTGTTTCCTTTGTGAAAAAGATATGAACTTTGAACTGATGCGATATATTACATAGAAGGAAACCTAGAATCGTACTTCTTCTAAGGACATTGATAGCATATGATTTTGAATTTTAAAATGTATTCTTTCCAAATAAGTATATATAAAATTAGAGTATGCATTTATGCATTCTGGTTTTTGGTGTTGCAAATTGCGATTGTCAGGAAAACATAGAAGAAGGGGTTAAAAACAATTATGATTTATAGTAGTAAAATATTAAACTGAAATCCATTTATCACTAACTGTGATTGATTTTGTGGTATTTTTTTTGTGGATAGATTCATACAACCAACATGTTCATACAGGGACACTCTAGGAGAATTTTTTTTCATTTTCAACCCTTTCAGTGTCACAAAGGTGACAAAATCTTTGTGCCGTGATGTTTTCTTTTTATATATTCTTTTCTTATTTTATAATGAAATAAAAATTTCATCAAAAATGTTTTTTTTTTATACTCAATCTTTCATATCATAAAGATATAAAATATATTTATATCTTTTGACAAATTTAAAATATCTTAATGTCATTTAAAATATAAAATCTTGTCCTCCTCTTGAAATATTGTTATTAAACATTTAGTTTAAAATACAAAATAGTGTCTTTTTCTTAATATAATATATTGTTATTAGACATTTGATTTTCATTTAGTTTAAAATACAAAATATTGTTTTTTTTCTTAATATAATATATTGTTATTAGACAATTGATTTTCATTGAACACTTTTTTTTTAAATAAATAGTATAATTATTTAATATTATTAATTTTTGAATTTAATCTTTCACTTATTTGATGTTGTATGTTGTTTTTATTAATATTGTATGAATTTGTTCATATAAAAGATTTAAAATATAGTTTATTACTATTATTCCATTAATAAATACTTATATAATCTAAAAAACTAAAAATATAGTTTATTCTTATTATTTTATTAATAAATATTTTCTAAAATCTAAATATAAAAAATTGACAATTCTTCTCAAGATTAAATATATTCACAAATTTTATGTGTTTTTTAAAGATTAGATAGCAATTCAAGTGGATTAAAATAAAGTATTAATATACTAATTAAAATAATACATTATTAAAGTTGCAATACATTAATATAGTATTAATACATTAATAAAATATTATTACATTTATGTAATGTATAAATTAAAGTATTAATTTACATTAATGTATAATGAAATTAATTAATTAATTGATATATTGACAATCTAATGTATTAATGAGATAATACTTTAATACATTATTAATTAATATATTGCTAAAATATTAATATACTAATTAAAAACCAGGGGGCGGGTGGGATTATGTTTTTCACAATAGGACAAATCAGACTCTCATTTTCATGGAATCTGAGCATAGTAACAAATAATCAAGTTGAAGCATATGCCCTCTTCCAAGGTCTAAGGCCAACTCAGAGTCAAGGAGTTGAAATTATTGTCATTTTAGGATATTCAA
Organism: Picea engelmannii; assembly: GCA_009831015.1. NCBI lineage: Eukaryota > Viridiplantae > Streptophyta > Pinopsida > Pinales > Pinaceae > Picea > Picea engelmannii. Next base: position 72,609 of record ML836537.1, on the reverse strand, counting down.
AAGTCGTCATAAACCATGTAAGGAAAATATCTCTTCCCCCGGACATGAGGCTCAAAAATATATTCATCTGAATCCTTAAAGAGTTAGAAATATTTCATTCTCTTGAATTTTATCATGTACTCTAGAACAAGAATTCCTAAGCAGACTCTCAAGCCAATTTGGCCACAAAAGACCAACTGAGAATACTTAGAATAAATTGCTAGGCTTCCCACCATTTCATCCCATAACCTTGGCTTATGATATTTGTTTTGGATCTAAATGAGGGTCTCCGTTGGGGCCCAAACTCTATTTCGCCACCTCTCAAAGGACATGTTTTAAGTTTTTCTACCTCCAACTCAATTGTCATTGTGGCTAGGATGTGTGGGCTCTTAGATTTGAGCACATTGTGCTCCAGGCCACAGACATGTGGTTCTCTTCCCATAGATACCCCCCCCTCTGTCCTCGTGGATCTTTTATTTAAATCATACATGTGTTCTCTTGTGTCGATCTTCTCATGGTATTATTTTCCATTTTGGCTCACATCTATCTGTATGGACTCCGAGTATCCCTCGCCCTGCTAGCACCAACTCAGACATGGATTTCATCATCCATTTATGAAAATTATGACTTCTTCATCCATCTCAGGTTGCTTCACATAAGTGGCAAAGTGATTCATTTCATGGAACCACAGTTGCAGATAAATCATATTCATGGGTGACGACCTTCCACATGTAGAAAAGATTGTTTAGAAGAGGCGATGAGGCTGGTAGGGAGAATGGAATTTATATGCAAGCCTCCAGTATCTATTAACTTTTTCTAAAATTATGTCACACTCAATCTCCCACTTAGTACTCAGGCTCAGTTCTTAGAACACGAAGTTGCTGCAAAAAGGGAAATAATAGCTATGGAGAACATACATGCTAGGGTTGCACACTGGCGAAGGGAACTGCAAGATGAGGAGCAGGAGCTTCTGGTGGATTCAGTGAATGCCCTACATATCAATCTCCACTGTTTTTCGTCTCAAATGCACGCCACTATGGAGATACCTATAGAGTAGAGGCAAGGGAAACAACAATTGCAGGATGAGGTTGATTCAATCCATTCAGAAGTTGAGGAGCTGCACTCTTGACCAACATCTCTAGCCTCGTCAAGTTTGGTCTCGAACCTCTCAGACGATGCTTCTTCTCCAGATCCTCCCAGGTAGGTACCTGATTTGAATTTTCCCCCAAAGTCTCCAGAAGGGGTGCAGGATAAGCACAACCCTCCAATTATGTAGCCCTCTTATGTATTGGTTTAATATTTTGATATTAGGCATCTACTTCAGGATTTATAGTAGCAACTACTGTAGTTTTTATTCAGTACAGAGACATTTTGCTAGACTACTCATAACTATAGTAATACTACGACCTAATTTTGCTAGTGATACACATATTGATTTTTGTAAATTTGTCATTGTATATCTAGATGATATATAAGTTTTCAACAAAACATAGGAAGAACATTTAAAACACTTGACATTAGTGATGAGGAGGTTGCAGTAGGAAAAGTTGTTAATAAACTTGAAGAAAAGTTATTTTATGAAGACATAACTCATATATTTGGGTTTTGTGATTTCTTCAAATGAATTGAAGATGGATCCATAGAAGGTGAGAGAAATCAAAGAATAGTTGTCACCAAGGAGAATATTTGAGGTGAGAAGTTTCCATGGGTTAGCAAGTTTTTATAGAAAGTTTATCAGAAATTTTAGTGGTATATGTGCACCCATAATGGACATTGTGGAAAAGAAACATAAGTCTTTTAATTGGACAAAGGAGGCTGAGAAAAGCTTCAGAGTGTTGAAAAGAAAGATAATAGAACAACCAATTCTGGTTTTACCAGATTTTGGAAAAACATTTCAGGTGAGATGTGATGCAAGTGGAATAGCCATTGGAGTAGTCTTGAGTCAAGATAAAAGGCCAGTTGCTTATTTTAGTGAGAAGCTAAATGATGCCAAGGAGAAATATTCTACATATGACAAAGAGTTTTATGCAGTGATTCAAGATTTGAAGAAATGGAGACATTATTTAATTCCAAAGGAGTTTGTCTTGTATAGTGATAATCAAGCTTTGCAATTTATTACTAGGCAAGAGAAGTTGAATCAGAGGCATGCTAAGTGGGTAGAATTCTTGCAGAATTTTACTTTTGTCATTAAAAATAATTCTAGATGTGCTAATACATTTGCAGATACTTTGAGCAGAAGAAGTTTGGTTATATAAGAATTCCAAGTGAAGACCTTAGGGTTTGAGCACCTTAAGGAAATGTATCAGAAAGATACAGATTTAAGGAGGCTTATGAAGCATATGGAAATCCTTTGTTGAGGGATAACAACTCATGGGAAAAATATTTGATCCAGGATGGATTGTTGTTTACGGGAAGTCAATTTGCATACAAAGATGCTCAATGAGAGATAATTTGTTGAAAGAAAAACATAGTGGAGGTCTAGCCAGACATTTCGGTCATGACAAAACATTTGTGCAGCTAAATAGTTTGTATTATTGGCTAGGTATGAGGGCATATGTGAATAAATTTGTAGATTGATGTAAGATTTGTCAACATACAAAAGGGAAGAGACAAAACATTGGTTTGTATCAGCCATTTCCTATTCCAGAAAGGCCTTGGGATGCAATTAGTATGGATTTTGTATTGGGATTACCTAGAACCCAGAAAGGAAGTGATTCCATATTTGTTTTGGTCGATAGATTTTCTAAAATGGCACATTTCATACCATGCCAGAAAACAAATGATGCTACACACATAGCCAATTTGTTTTTTATAGAAGTTGTGAGATTACATGGATTTCCCAGAAGTATAGTTTCAGAGAGGCTCATTAAGTTTGTAGGACACTTTTGGAGGAATATATGGAAGAGTATGTGAACTAATTTATCTTTTAGTTCATCATATCACCCTCAGACAGACCGACAGACTGAAGTGGTGAACATGAGTTTTAGTCACTAAACAAGGTCGTCAATGGGATCAAATTCTGGCACAGGCAGAATTTGCATTTAACAATTCAGTTAACATGAGCACTGGAAAAATTCCATTTGAGATAAAATATGGAAGACATCCAAGAGGGGTTGCAGGATTTGAGAGAATTGAATCAAGATGAATTCAGGAGCACCGGAGTAGAACATTTTACTACATAAATGCAAATACTATATGATCAAGTTAAGAAACAGATATAGGATAGTAATCAGAAGTATAAGGCCAGAGTTGATCAGAGAAGAAGGGAATTCCAATTTGAAGTGGGATATGAAGTTTTAGCTCATTTGACAAAGGAGAGGTTTCCAAGAGGAACATATAATAAGTTGAAGATGAAGAAGATAGGACCATGCAATATTCTTAGAAAATTTGGAGCAAATGCTTATGAGATCGAGTTGGCAGACAATGTTGGGATATAACCGATATTCAACGTTGCAAATTTGTATCCTTATAATAGAGACGAAACATGAGAATTGGATGATCAGGAAGAGATTCAATGGGAAGAACATATGCCCACAGTAGAAAAATCTCAGATGGAGAAAATATTAGAATAGAGAGTTGGAAGGAAAACCAAAAGAAAGATGCATCCTGAATATTTGGTAAAGTGGAAGGATCACCTTGTGGAAGATTCAAGTTGGGTTACTAAACCTGATATTTTAAAGCATGGTAAAACAATGTGAGAGCTCATGCACAACAGTCCATGAATATTTTGGCCAGAGGAGTATGATGCAGGAGCCTATCTTTGACCGAGAGGTCGTGCAGCCCGAGGAGAAGGGGGTTTGGCATCTAGTGGTATCAGAGCCTAAAAAAGTTCGAAGTTGTATTATGTTTATTAGAAATATTTGAAATAATGCCGCCAAGGATTCGTGTATATCCACCTATGGCAAACCGTGTTGTGGGAAGAGAAATGACAGAGCTTCATGCAAGGTTGGAAGCGATGGAAGCAATGCAAATAAGAACACCTCCTGCTGAAGACGCCAGTGATGCAGAAAATAAAGAAGAAGAAGTTCAAGAAGCTACGGGGGAAGATGCGGTTGAAGAACGCTTATTGAAAGCTATTGTGAAGTTAGGAGCTAGAGCAAAGATGGATGTCCCAATGTATGAAGGTAATTTGGATTCCGAAGAGCTATTGGACTGGATAAGGTCCATGGATAAGTATTTCGACTATAAAGATGTTGATGAAGGAAGGAAGGAAGGTGAGACATGCTGTCACCAGATTAAAAGGACATGCAACACTGTGGTGGAATGAACAACAGGCAGAGAGAAGGAGTAAATGGAAACATAATATAAAGAATTGGGATAGAATGGTGGGAAAATTGAAAGCTAAATTCATACCTAAGGATTACCAGATAAATCTATTCAGGAAGTTGCAGAACCTGAGGCAGAGGAGTATGACAATGAAAGAGTACACAAAATAATTTTATAGGCTAAATATTCAGACTAGACAAAGGGGGAAGGATGATGAAAAGGTTGGTAGGTATATAATCGGTTTGAGGTATGAAATTCAGGATGAGATTAGCATGATGAACGTAAAGACAGTGGAAGATGCTTATCAGATTGCATTGAAGGTAGAAGAAACGTTGGCCAGAAACCAGAGTCAGCGAAACAAAAGAAGAGGCTTAAATAGAGGTACGAGGATTGTCTATGATAAGGCACCGAAAAATAAGGATGAGAATGAGAAATCATATGGTCACTTTGAAAGGGGAGGAAGTTCGCAAAGAAGACCGTTTGGTGGGAGAAATTATTTTCCTCGAGGAAGAGGAAGAGGTAGAGGAGGTTGAGTTAAATTTTATGCCTGTGGAAAGACATGACACATGTCTTGGGAATGCCCTAGGAGGAAGAAATAAGGAGGAGGAGAAACACACATTTCTGAGGCCTAAAAGAATGTGGAAGCAGAGGAAGCAAAAGGAGGACAAAACCTTATGATGAGGAAATTTCTTCTAAAGCCAAAGAAAGAAATAGAAGATTCAGTTCAACGAACGAAGTTGTTCAAGACTACGTGTAAAACAAATGACAAAGTTTGCAAGATGATTATAGACAGTGGGAGCAATGATAATTTAGTATCTACAGAAATGGTGGAGAAACTAGAGTTGGAGACAACTACACACCCAAGTCCATATAACTTTTCGTGGTTGCAAAAAGAACAACAAGTAATGGTAAGTCAACAATGCAAAGTTGAATTTAAAATAGGAGGCTATAAATATGAGATTCTGTGTGATGTAATTCCCATGGATGTTTGTCATATTTTGTTGGGGAGACCATGGAAGTTTGATAGGAATGTCATTCATGATGGGAGGAAAAATACTTACACCCTGGAGAAAAATGGTAGAACTCACATGTTACTGCCAATAGAAGAGAAGAAAGAAAAGGAAGAAATTAGCACAAGAATACTTCTCATGAGTGGGAAGGAACTCTTGAAGGAAATCAAGAAAGATCAAGAAATGCAATTTGTTGTAGTGAGGAAGTCGAGAGTTATCCTTACCAATACTTCTATGGATGATTTACCTGAAGAAATCCAAGAATTGTTAGAGAATTTTGCTGACATAGTAATGGATGAGTTATTTCACTCACTACCACCCATTAGGAGTATTAGCCATCATATTGACTTGATTCCAGGAGCTAGTTTTCCAAATAAAGCAGCGTATAGGTTGACACCTCGAGAGAATGAAGAAGTTAAGAATCACGTTAAGGAGTTGTTGGATAAAGTTTTAGTCAGGGAAAGTCTAAGCCCATGTGCAGTATCGATTGTATTGAGTCCAAATAAATATGGGGATGGAGAATGTGTATAGATTCCAGAGCCATCAATAAGATTGCCATCAAGTATAGGTTTCCTTTACCCAGGATGGATGATTTGATGGATTGTTTGAGTGGAGCAGACTTTTTTTCAAAAATAGACTTGAAGAGTGGATATCATTAGATAAGAATGAGAGAGGAAGATGAATGGAAGACAACATTCAAGACAAATGAAGGTTTGTTTGAATGGCTAGTCATGCCATTTGGATTGACAAATGATCCAAGTACATTTATGAGGTTGATGAATGAAGTACTAAAAGATTTCATAGGTAAATTTGTCATTGTATATCTGGATGATATATTAGTTTTCAACAAAACAGAGGAAGAACATTTAAAGCACTTGACATTAGTGATGAGGAGGTTGCAGCAGGAAAAGTTGTTAATAAACTTGAAGAAAAGTTATTTTATGAAGACATAACTCATATATTTTGGTATTTGTGATTTCTTCAAATGAATTGAAGATGGATCCATAGAAGGTGAGAGAAATCAAAGAATGACGATCACTAAGGAGTATATTTGAGGTGAGAACTTTCTATGGGTTAGCAAGTTTTATAGAAAGTTTATTATAAATTTTAGCAGTATATTTGCACCCATAATGGACACTGTGAAAAAGAAACATAAGTCTTTTAATTGGACAAAGGAGGCTGAGAAAAGCTTCAGAGTGTTGAAAAAGAAGATAACAAAGCAACCAATTATGGTTTTACCAGACTTTGGAAAAACATTTCAGGTGAGATGTGATGCAAGTGGAATAGCCATTGGAGCAGTTTTGAGTCGAGATAATAGGCCAGATGCTTATTTTAGTGAGAAGCTAAATGATGCCAAGGAGAAATATTCTACATATGACAAGGCATTTTATGCAGTGATTCAAGCTTTGAATAAATTGAGACATTATTTAATTCCAAAGGAGTTTGTCTTGTATAGTGATAATCAAGCTTTCAAATTTATTACTAGGCAAGAGAAGTTGAATCAGAGGCATTCTAAGTGGGTAGAATTCATGCAGAATTAAACTTTTGTCATTAAACATGTTTCTGTAAGTGCTAATAAAGTTGCAAATGCTTTGAGCAAAATGAGTTTGGTTATACAAGAATTCCAAGTGAAGACCTTAGGGTTTGAGCACCTTAAGGAAATGTATTAGGAAGATCTAGATTTTAAGAAGTCTTATGAAGCATATGGAAATCCTTTGTTGAGGGATCACAAATCATGGGAAACATATTTGATCCAGGGTGGATTGTTGTTTAAGTGAAATCAATTGTGCATACCAAGATGCTCAATGAGAGATAATTTGTTGAAAGAAAAACATAGTGGAGGTCTAGACAGACATTTCGGTCATGAAAAAACATTTGCGTAGCTGAATAGTTTGTATTATTGGCCAGGTATGAGGGAAGATGTGAAAAAATTTGTAGACTGATGTAAGATTTGTCAACATAAAAAAGGGAAGAGACAAAACACTAGTTTGTATCAACCATTGCCTATTCTTGAAAGGCCTTGGGATGCAATTAGTATGGGTTTTGTGTTGGGATTACCTGGAACCCAGAAAGGAAGTGATTCCATATTTGTTGTGGTTGATAGATTTTCTGAAATGGCACATTTCATACCAAGCTAGAAAACAAATGATGCTACACACATAGCCAATTTGTTTTTTAGAGAAGTTGTGAAATTACATGGATTGCCCAGAAGTATAGTTTTAGACAGGGACACTAAGTTTGTAGGACACGTTTGGAGGAATCTATGGAAGAGGATGGGAACTAATTTATCTTTTAGTTCAACATATCACCCTCAGACAGATGAATAGACTAAAGTGGTGAACAAGAATCTGAGAAATTTGTTAAGGAGTTTAGTCACTGAACAAGGTCGTCAATGGGATCAGATTCTGTCACAGGTAGAATTTGCATTTAACAATTCAGTTAACATGAGCACTGGAAAAAGTCCATTTGAGATAGTATATGGAAGACAACCAAGAGGGGTTGCAGAATTGAGAGAATTGAATCAAGATGAATTCAGGATCACTGGAGCAGAATATTTTTCTACAGAAATGCAAAGACTTCATGATCAAGTTAAGAAACAAATACAAGATAGTAATAAGAAGTATAAGGGCATAGTTGATCATAGAAGAAGGGAAGTTCAATTTGAAGTGGGAGATGAAGTTTTAGCTCATTTGAGAAAGGAGAGGTTTCCAAGAGGAACATATAATAAGTTGAAGATGAAGAAGATAGGACCATGCAAGATTCTTCGAAAATTTGCAGCAAATGCTTATGATATTGAGTTGTCGGACAATGTTGGGATATTACCGATATTCAACATTGCAGATTTGTATCCTTATAACAGAGATGACACTGGAGAATTGGATGATCAAAAAGAAATTCAATGGGAAGAATAGATGCCCACAGTAGAAAAACCTCAGATGGAGAAAATATTAGAACAAAGAGTTGGAAGGAAAACCAGAAGAAAGATGCATCCTGAATATTTGGTAAAGTGGAAGGACCACCCTGTGGAAGATTCAAGTTGGGTAACAAAACTTGATATTTCGAAGCATAGTAAAACAATGTGAGAGCTCATGGAGAGGATTCCATGAATATTTTGGCTAGAGGAGTATGATGCAGGAGCATCGCTATCAATTCAAAGAAAAGTGGGCGTGGAAGCGAAGTCAATACTTCAACGCATTGAAAAAGCCAAATCGACTCTTAACCAACTTGGTAGTGGTGTGGAGATATTTTTGAATCTCTCGTTAATTAATTAGTTGTATGTAAAGTTGGACCACCATTGATTTAGAAGGGTTAAATCTGAGCCACCCGTTCAGAAGCACCATTGATATTGTGAGATCGATGGTTACGAAGGATTGTGAGGATGGGAAGTGCTCAAAATTTAAAAACTTGAGAGTGTGCCGCAATAGAAACCGTGGTATTGCAAATTGGACGCGTGGCGTTTGGTAGTGAATTGCGGGGAGAAAAGTGGATTGATTCCAAACTACTTTTGACCGCACCCGCAATTGTGTGTGGACATAACCCGAGGTCATATGCGAGAAGGAGCTAATGGAGGAGGAGCTAGTGCCCGAACACTAATCACTCGGTATTGTGAAGGGAGAGATCGTGAGTGTCATAGAATTTGCACTGAAAGACTGAAGATACCTGTGGTTATTTACAAGCGAGACCATTAAGGTTTCAGAGAGCTAATTCAGCTCTGAGAATTGAATATCCTTGATCGGGAGGTCACATAGCCCGAGGAGAAGGGGGGTTGGCATCAAGTGGTATCAGAGCATGAAAAAGTTCGAAGTTGTCTTCTGTGTATTAGAAATAGTTGAAATAATGCCGCCAAGGATTCGTGTAGATCCACCTATGGAAAACCGTGTTGTGGGAAGAGAAATGAGAGAGATTCATGTAAGGTTGGAAGCGATGGAAGCAAAGAAAAGAAAAACACCTATTGTTGAAGACGTCAATGATGTAGAAAGCGAAGAAGTAGAAGTTGAAGAAGCTACAGGGGAAGATGAGGCTAAAGAACGCTTATTGAAAGCTGTTGTGAAGTTGGGAGCTAGAGAAAAGATGGAAGTCCCAATGTATGAAGGTAATTTGGATGTCGAAGAGCTATTGGATTGGATAATATCCATGGATAAGTATTTCGACTATGAATATGTTGATGAAGGAAGGAAGGTGAGACATGTTGTCACCATATTAAAATGACATGCATCACTGTGGTGGGATGAACTGCAGGCAGAGAGAACGAGCAAATGTAAACAAAAGATAAAGAATTGGGATAGAATGGTGGCCAAATTGAAAGCTAAATTCATACCTAAGGATTACCAGATAAATCTATTCAGGAAGTTGCAAAACCTGAGGCAAAGGAGTATGACAGTGAAAGAGTACACAAGATAATTTTATAGGCTGAATATTCAAACTGGACAAAGGGAGAAGGATGATGAAAATGTTTCTAGGTATATAAGTTGTTTGAGGTATGAAATTCAGGATTATATTAGCATGATGATCGTAAAGACAGTGGAAGATGCTTATCAGATTGCATTGAAGGCAAAAGAAAAGTTGGCTAGAAACCAGAGTCAGCAAGACAAAAATAGAGGCTTAAATAGAGGTAAGTGGATTGTCTATGATAAGGCACCAAAAACTAAGGATGAGAATGAGAAATCATATGGTCACTTTGAAAGGGGAGGAAGTTCCCAAAGAAGACCGTTTGGTGGGAGAAATTCTTTTCCTCAAGGAAGAGGAAGAGGTAGAGGAGGTGGAGTTAAATGTTATGCCCATGGAAAGAAGGACGCATGTCTTGGGAATTCCCCGAGTGGAAGAAAGAAGGAGGAGGAGAATCACACATTTCTGAGGCCCAGAAGAATGTGGAAGCAGATGCAACAGAAGGAGGACAAAACTTTGTGATGAGGAAAGTTCTTCTAAAGCCAAAGAAAGAAATAGAGGATTCATTTCAGCGAACGAAGTTGTTCAGGACTGCTTGTAAAACAAAGGACAAAGTTTGCAAGATGATTATAGACTATGGGAGCACTGATAATTTAGTATCTACATAAATGGTGGAGAAACTGGAGTTGGAGACAACTGCACACTCAAGTCCATATAAGGTTTCGTGGTTGCAGAAAGGATATCAAGTAATGGTAAGTCAATAAAAGTTGAATTTAAAATAGGAGGCTATAAATATGAGATTCTCTGTGATGTAATTCCCATGGATGTTTATCATATTTTGTTGGGGAGACCATGGCAGTTTGATAGGAATGTCATTCATGATGGGAGGAAAATACTTATACCTTGGAGAAAAATGGTAGAACTCACATGTTACTGCAAATAGAAGAGAATAAAGAAAAGGAATAAGTCAACACAAGAATACTTCTCATGAGTGGGAAGGAACTCTTGAAGGAAATCAAGAAAGATCAAGAAATGCAATTTGTTGTAGTGAGGAAGCCGAGAGTTATCCTTACCAATACTTCTATGGATAATTTACATGAAAAAATGTAGGAATTGTTAGAGAATTTTGCTGACATAGTAGTGGATGAGTTACTTCACTCACTACCACCCATTAGGAGTATTAGCCATCATATTGACTTGATTCCAAGAGAAATTTTTCTAAATAAAGCAGCGTAAAGGTTGACACCTCGAGAGAATGAAGAAGTTAAGAATCAAGTTCAGAAGTTGTTAGATAAAGGTTTAGTCAGGGAAAGTCTAAGCCCATGTGCAGTACCGACTATATTGAGCCAAAGAAAGATGAGGGATGGAGAATGTGTACAGATTCCAGAGCCATCAACAAGATTACCATCAGGTATAGGTTTCCTTTAACCATGATGGATGATTTGATGGACTGTTTGAGTGGAGCAACCTATTTTTCAAAAATAGACTTGAGGAGTGGATATCATCAGATAAGAATGAGAGAGGGAGATGAATGGAAGACATCATTCAAGACAAATGAAGGTTTTTTTGAATAGTTAGTCATGCCATTTGAATTGACAATTGCTCCAAGTACATTTATGAGGTGGATGAAACAAGTACTGAAAGACTTCATAGGTAAATTTGTCATTGTATATCTAGATGATATATTAGTTTTCTGCAAAACAGAGAAAGAACATTTAAAGCAATTGACATTAGTGATGAGGAGGTTGCAGTAGGAAAAGTTGTTAATAAACTTGAAGAAAAGTTATTTTATGAAGACAAAACTCATATATTTGGGTTTTGTGATTTCTTCAAATGAATTGAAGATGGATCCAGAGAAGGTGAGAGAAATCAAATAATGGTCGTCACCAAGGAGCATATTTGAGGTGAGAAGTTTCCATGGGTTAGTAAGTTTATCAGAAATCTAAGTGGTATATGTGCACCCATAATGGACACTGTGAAAAAGAAACATAAGTCTTTAAATTTAACAGAGGAGGTTGAGAAAATCTTCAGAGTGTTGAAAAAGAAGATAACGGAACAACCAATTCTAGTTTTACTAGATTTTGGAAAAACATTTCAGGTGAGATGTGATGCAAGTGGATTAGCCATTGGAGCAGTCTTGAGTCAATATAATAGGCAAGTTGCTTATTTTAATGAGAAGCTAAATGAAGCCAAGGAGAAATATTTTACATATGATAAGGAGTTTTATGTAGTAATTCAAACTTTTAAGAAATGACGAATTTATTTAATTCCAAAGGAGTTTGTCTTGTATAGTGATAATCAAGATTTGCAATTTATTACTAGGAAAGAGAAGTTGAATCAGAGGCATGTTAAGTGGGTAGAATGCATGGAGAATTTTACTTTTGTCATTAAACATATTTCTGGAAGTGTTAATAAAATTGCATATGCTTTGAGCAGAAGGAGTTTGGTTATACATGAATTCCATGTGAAGACCTTAGGGTTTGAGCACCTTAAGGAAATGTATCAAGAAGATCTAGATTTTAAGGAGGCTTATGAAGCATATGAAAATCTTTTGTTGAGGCAAAATATTTGATCCGGGATGGATTGTTGTTTAAGGGAAGTCAATTTTGCATACCAAGATGCTCAATGAGAGATAATTTGTTGAAAGAAAAACATAGTGGAGGTCTAGCCGGACATTTCGGTTATGACAAAACATTTGCACAGATGAATAGTTTGTATTATTGGCCAGGTATGAGGGCAGATGTAAAGAAATTTGTATATCGATGTAATATTTGTCAACATACAAAAGGGAAGAGAAAAAAACACTGGTTTGTATCAGCCATTGCCTATTCCAGAAAGGCCTTGGGATGCAATTAGTATGGATCTTGTATTGGGATTACCTAGAACCCAGAAAAGAAGTGATTCCATGGTTGTTGTGGTCGATAGATTTTCTAAAATGACACATTTCATATCATGCCAAAAAACAAATGATGCTACACACGTAGCCAATTTGTTTTTCAGAGAAGTTGTGAGATTACATGGATTGCCCAGAAGTGTAGTTTCAGACAGGGACACTAAGTTTGTAGGACACTTTTGGAGGACTCTATGGAAGAGGCTAGGAACTAATTTATCTTTTAGTTCAACATATCACCCTCAGATAGACGAACATACTGAAGTGGTGAACAAGAGTCTGGGAAATTTGTTAAGGATTTTAGTCACTGAACAAGATCGTCAATGGGATCAAATTCTAGCACAGACAGAATTTGCACTTAACAATTCAGTTAACATGAGCACTCGAAAAGGTCTATTTGAGATAGTATATGGAAGACATCCAAGAGGGGTTGCAGAATTGAGAGAATTGAATCAAAATGAATTCAGGAGCACTGGAGCAGAAGATTTTGCTACATAAATGCATAGACTTTATGATCAAGTTAAGAAACAGATACATGATAGTAATCAGAAGTATAAGGAGAGGTTTCCATGAGGAACATATAATAAGTTGAAGATGAAGAAGATAGGACCATGCAAGATTCTTAGAAAATATGCAGCAAATTCTTATGAGATCGATTTGTCGGACAATGTTGGGATATCACTGATATTCAACGTTGCAGATTTGTATCCTTATAACAAAGATGACACAAGAGAATTGGATGATCAGGAAGAGATTCAATGGGAAGAACAGATGCCCACAGTAGAAAAACCTTAGATGGATAAAATATTAGAACAAAGAGTTGGAAGGAAAACCAGAAGAAAAATGCATTCTGAATATTTGGTAAAGTGGAAGGATCACCCTGTAGAAGATTCAATTTGGGTATCTGAACCTGATATTTTGAAGCATGGTAAAACAGTGCAGTAGCTCATGGACAGGAGTCCACGAATATTTTGGCCAAAGGAGTATGATGCATGAGCATGGCTGTCAAATCAAAGAAAAATAGACGTGGAAGCGAAGTCGACACTTCAACGCATTGAAAGAGCCAAACCGACTCTTAACCAGCTTGGTAGCAATGTGGAGATCTTTTTGAATCTCTCCTTAATAAATTAGTTGTATGTAAAGTTGGGCCACCATTTTGAATTGACGGATTATTGTAAATCCTTACACGACTGTAATATATTACAGGTGTAGGATATTAGCTTGTATGAGTCATCAGGTTGCATTAATTAAGCTGATTAGGTAACCGCTAGAGTAGAAGGTGATAGATTTTAGATAGGAGGAAGAAGAGTGAGGAAGCTCTGGGTCCTTAGATAAGTTTTCTAATTGTAATGACTGTAAGAGATAGAGGTGTAATCATGGTTTTTCTTTGAAATGAATAGAATAAATAAAATTGATCCAATTGTACAATGTTGATACTGTTTGATTGGTGTTATGTGTTTTGTGAATGTATGAGGTTCACAGAGAATGAACAATTGAGTAAGTTTCAAGTTTTATCTTCTGTAAGTTATGCAAGGAGTGCATATTGAACGCAAGGAGTGCGTGTGAGAGAGTCTTGTTCGACTCGAATTTCAAAAGAGATAGCATTGAACTTTTGTATGCATAGTGTGCATATTAAGCGCAACGAGTGTGTAGGCGAAGTCTTTGACTTGGAGAAATAGCTCGGGTTTTTCTCACCAGAAAGTGCAGAGGTCGGTTTCAAGGAGTGCACAAGATAAAAAATCGACTAAGTGTTGAAGAAATCTTTCAGACAAATTTGCGAAGGTTGGGCAAGTTGAAAGGTGAAGATCTATCCAAGAAGAGAAGAATTATTTTAGACTGTTGGATTTAGGAAAAGTGTTCGAGCTTTAAACTCTGTGTATACATAGGGGGAGAGATCGTCGAAGAACCGAAGGAGATCTGAACTGTCTAATCCAGAAGGATACATGGCGATAGATTATGAACTCCGGAAAAATCACTTCAAGATTTTCAGATTGAGGCTTGAAAATCCCGAAGCCCGAAGAGCCAGAGGGCCAAAATAAACATTTGACCATTGGATAGTCCGAAGTAAATTATAGTCGTTCGATTTAGGAGGACACGTGACAAGAATTCGTGCATTTCGGAGGAAAACATAGGTAGAAAGTTGAAACTCCCGAAGTCTGAACCACAAAATAAATCACAACCGTTGATTTAGAAGGGTTAAATCTAATCCGTAGATTTGGAAATGACAGATCTGAGCCACCCGTTCAAAATCACCGTTGAGATTGTGAGATCGACGATTACAAAGGATTGCGGGGATGGAAAGTGCTCGAAATTTAAAAACTTTAGAGTGGGCTGCAATAGAAACCGTGGTATTGCAAATTGGATGTGTGACGTTTGGTAGTGAATTGCGGGGAGAAAAATGGATTGATCCCAAACCACTTTCAACCATGCCCGCAATTGTGTGTCGACATAACTCGAGGTCATATGTGGGAAGGAGCTAACGGAGGAGGAGTTAGTGACTGAACACTAATCGACTGATATTGCGAAGGGAGAGATCATGAGTGTCATAGAACTTGCACCGAAAGACTGAAGAGTCATGTGGTTATTTACAAGCGAGACCATTAAGGTTTCAGAGAGCTAATTCAGCTCTGAGAATTGAATATCCTTGACCGAGAGGTCACACAGCCCGAGGAGAAGGGGGGTTGGCATCAAGTGGTATCAGAGCCTGAAAAAAGTTCAAAGTTGTATTTTGTGTATTAGAAATAGTTGAAATAATGCCACCAAGGATTCATGTAGATCCACCTATAGAAAATTGTGTTGTGGGAAGAGAAATGAGAGAGCTTCGCGCAAGGTTGGAAGTGATGGAAGAAATACAAAGAAAAACACATGTTGTTGAAGATGTCAGTGATGAAGAAAGTGAAGAAGTAGAAGTTGAATAAGCTACAGGGGAAGATGCGGCTGAAGAGCGCTTATTGAAAGTTGTTGTGAAGTTGGGAGCTAGAGCAAAGATGGAAGTCCCAATGTATGAAGGTAATTTGGATGTCGAAGAGCTATTGGACTGGATAAGGTCCATGGATATGTATTTCGACTATGAATATGTCAATGCAGGAAGGAAGGTGAGACATGTTGTCACCATATTAAAAGGACATGCACCATTGTGGTGGGATGAACTGCAAGCAAAGAGAAGAAGCAAAGGGAAACATAATATAAATAATTGGGATAGAATGGTGGCCAAAGTGTAAGCTAAATTCATACCTAAGGATTACTAGATAAATTTGTTCATGAAGTTGCAAAACTTGAGGCAGAGGAGTATGGCAATGAAATAGTATACAAAATAATTTTATAGGCTGAATATTCGGACTGGACAAAGGGAGAAGGATGATGAAAAGGTTGCTAGGTATATAAATGGTTTGAGGTATGAAATTCAGGATGAGATTAACATGATGACCATAAAGACAGTGGAAGATGCTTATCAAATTGCATTGAAGGCAGAAGAAAAGTTGGCCAGAAACCAGAGTTAGTGAAACAGAAGTAGAGGCTTAAATATAGGTAAGGGGATTGTCTATAATAAGGCATCGAAAACTAAGGATGAGAATGAGAAATCATATGATTACTTTGAAAGGGGAGGAATTTCCCAAAGAAAACCGTTTGGTGGGAGAAATTATTTTCCTTGAGGAAGAGGAAGAGGTAGAGGAGGTGGAGTTAAATGTTATGCCTGTGGAAAGACATGACACATGTCTTGGGAATGCCCCGAGAGGAAGAAAGAAGGAGGAGGAGAAGAAAACATTTCTGAGGCCCAGAAGAATGTGGAAGTAGAGGAAACCGAAGGAGGACATAACCTTATGATGAGGAAAGTTCTTCTAAAGCCAGAGAAAGAAATAGAGGATTCAGTTCAATGAACGAAGTTGTTCAGGACTGCATGAAAAACAAAGGACAAAGTTTGCAAGATGATTATAGATAGTGGGAGCACTGATAATTTAGTATCTACAGAAATGGTGGAGAAACTAGAGTTGGAGACAACTTCACACCCAAGTCCATATAAAGTTTCGTGGTTGCAGAAAGGACATCAAGTAATGGTAAGTCAACAATGCAAAGTTGAATTTAAAATATGAGGCTATAAATATGAGATTCTGTGTGATGTAATTCCCATGGAAGTTTGTCATATTTTGTTGGGGAGACCATGGCAGTTTGATAGGAATGTCATTCATGATGGGAGGAAAAATACTTACACCCTAGAGAAAAATGGTATAACTCACATGTTACTTCTAATAGAAGAGAAGAAAGAAAATGAAGAAGTGAACACAAGAATACTTCTCATGAGTGGGAAGGAACTCTTGAAGAAAATCAAGAAAGATCAATAAATGCAATTTTTTGTAGTGAGGAAGCCGAGAGTTATCCTTACCAATACTTTTATGGATGATTTACCTGAAGAAATCCAGGAATTGTTAGAGAATTTTGCTGACATAGTAGTGGATGAGTTACCTCACTCACAACCACCCATTAGGAGTATTAGCCATCATATTGACTTGATTCCTGGAACCAATTTGCCAAATAAAGTAGAGTACAGGATGACACCTCGAGAGAATGAAGAAGTTAAGAATCAAGTTAAGGAGTTGTTGGATAAATGTTTAGTTAGGGAAAGTCTAAGCCCATGTGCAATGCCGACTATATTGAGTCCAAATAAAGATGAGGGATGGAGAATGTGTACAGATTCCAGAGCCATCAACAACATTACCATCAGGTATAGGTTTCCTTTACCCAGGATGGATGATTTGATGGATTGTTTGAATGGAACAAGCTATTTTTCAAAAATAGACTTGAAGAGTGGATATCATCAGATACGAATGAGAGAGGGAGATGAATGGAAGACAACATTCAAGACAAATGAAGGTTTGTTTGAATGGCTAGTCATGTCATTTGGATTAACAAATGCTCCAAGTACATTTATGAGATTCATGAATGAAATACTGAAAGACTTCATAGGTAAATTTGTCATTGTATATCTGTATGATATATTAGTTTTTAGTAAAACAAAGGAAGAACATTTAAATCACTTGACATTAGTGATGAGAAGGTTGCAGCAGGAAAAGTTATTAATAAACTTGAAAAAAAGTTCTTTTATGAAGACATAACTCATATATTTGGGTTTTGTGATTTCTTCAAATGAATTGAAGATGGATCCAAAGAAGGTGAGAGCAATCAAAGAATGGTCGTTACCAAGGAGCATATTTGAGGTGAGAAGTTTCCATGGGTTAGCAAGTTTTTATAGAAAGTTTATCAAAAATTTCAGTGGTACACGTGCACCCATAATGGACACCGTGAAAAAGAAACATAAGTCTTTTAATTGGATAAAGGAGGTTGGGAAAATCTTCAGAGTGTTGAAAAAAAAGATAATAGAACAACCAATTCTGGTTTTACTAGATTTTGGAAAAACATTTCAGTTGAGATGTGATGCAAGTGGAATAGCCATTGGAGCAGTCTTGGGTCAAGATAATAGGCCAATTGCTTATTTTAGTGAGAAGCTAAATGACGCCAAGGAGAAATATTCTACATATGACAAGGATTTTTATGCAGTGATTCAAGCTTTGAAGAAATGAAGACATTATTTAATTCCAAAGGAGTTTGTCTTGTATAGTGATAATCAAGCTTTGGAATTCATTACTAGGCAAGAGAAGTTGAATCAGAGGCATGTTAAGTGGGTAGAATTCATGAAAATTTTTACTTTTGTCATTAAACATATTTCTGGAAGTGCTAATAAAGTTGCTTATGCTTTGAGTAGAAGGAGTTTGGTTATACAGGAATTCCAAGTGAAGACCTTAGAGTTTGAGCACCTTAAGGAAATGTATCAGGAAACTCTAGATTTTAAAGAGGCTTATGGAGCATATGAAAACCCTTTGTTGAGGGATAACAACTCATGGGAAAAATATTAGATCCGGGATGGATTTTTGTTTAAGGGAAGTCAATTGTGCATACCAAGATGCTCAATGAGAGATAATTTGTTGAAAGAAAAACATAGTGAAGGTCTAGCCGTACATTTCGGTCATGACAAAACATTTGTGCAACTAAATAGTTTGTATTACTGGCCAGGTATGAGGGAAGATGTGAAGAAATTTGTAGACCGATGTAAGATTTATTAACATACAAAAGGGAAGAGACAAAACACAGTTTGTATCAACCATTGCCTATTCCAGAAAGGCCTTGGGATGCAATTATTATGGATTTTGTATTGGGATTACCTAGAACCCAGAAAGGAAGTGATTCCATATTTGTTGTGGTCGATATATTTTCTAAAATAACACATTTCATACCATGCCAAAAAACAAATGATTCTACACACATAGACAATTTGTTTTTCAGAGAAGTTGTGAGATTACATGGATTGCCCAAAAGTATAATTTCAGATAGGGACACTAAGTTTGTAGGACACTTTTGGAGGACTCTATGGAAGAGGTTGGGAACTAATTTATCTTTTAGTTCAACATATCACCCTCAGACAGACGGACATACTGAAGTGGTGAACAAGAGTCTAGGAATTTTTTTAAGGAGTTTAGTCATTGAACAAGGTCGTCAATGGAATCAGATTCTGGCACAGGCAAAATTTGCAGTTAACAATTCAGTTAACAGGAGCACTGGAAAACATCCATTTGAGATAGTATATGGAAGACAGCCAAAAGGAGTTGCAAATTTGAGAGAATTGAATCAAAATGAATTCAGGAGCTTTGGAGCAGAAGATTTTTCTACAGAAATGCAAAGACTTCATGATCAAGTTAAGAAACAGATACAGGATAGTAATCAAAAGTATAAGGATAGAGTTGATCAGAGAAGAAGAGAAGTTCAATTTGAAGTGGGAGATGAAGTTTTAGCTCATTTGAGAAAAGAAAGGTTTCCAAGAGGAACATATAATAAGTTGAAGATGAAGAAGATAGGACCATGCAAGATTCTTAGGAAATATGCAACAAATGCTTATGAGATCAAGTTGTTGGACAATGTTGGGATATCACCGATATTCAATGTTGCATATTTGTATCCTTATAACAGAGATGACACAGGAGAATTGGATGATCAGGAAGAGATTCAATGGGAAGAACATATGCCCATAGTAGAAAAACCTCAGATGGAGAAAATATTAGAACAAAGAGTTGGAAGAAAAACCAGAAGAAAGATGCATCCTGAATATTTGGTAAAGTGGAAGGACCACCCTATGGAAGATTCAAGTTGGGTAACTGAACTTGATATTTTGAAGCATGGTAAAACAATGCAAGAGCTCATGGACATGAGTCCATGAATATTTGGGCTAGAGGAGTATGATGCAGGAGCATCACTATCAAATCAAAGAAAAGCGGACGTGGAAGCGAAGTCGACACTTCAACGCATTGAAAGAGCCAAACTGACTCTTAACCAACTTGGTAGCGGTGTGGAGATCTTTTTTAATCTCTCATTAATTAACTATTTGTATGTAAATTCGGGCCACCGTTTTGAATTGACGGATTATCGTAAATCTTTACACCACTGTAATATATTACAGGTGTAGGATATTAGACGGTATGAGTCATTAGGTGTCATTAATTAAGCTGAGTAGGTACCCGCTAGAGTAGAAGGTGATAGATTTTAGATAGGAGGAAGAAAAGCGAGGAAGCTCTGGGTCCTTAGATAAGTTTTCTAATTGTAATGACTGTAAGAGATAAAGGTGTAATCATGGTTTTTCTTTGAAATGAATAGAATAGATAAAATTGATCCAATTGTATAGTGTTGACACTGTTTGACTGTTGTTATGTGTTTTGTGAATGTATGAGGTTCATGGAGAATGAATAATTGAATAATTTTCAAGTTTTCTCTTTTGTAAGTTATGCAAGGAATGCATATTGAACGCAAGGAGTGCGTGTGAGAGAGTTTTGTTCGACTCGAAGCTTAGAAGAAATAGCATGGAACTTTTGTATGCAGAGTGTGCATATTAAGTGCAAGGAGTGCGTAGACGAAGTATTTAACTTGGAGAAATAACTTGGGTTTTTCTCGCAAGAAAGTGCAGAGGTCGGTTGCAAGGATTGCACAGGACCAATGACTAAGTGTCGAAGAAATCTTTTAGAAGAAGAATTTGCGAAGGTTGGGCAAGGTGAAAGGTGAAGATCCATCCAAGAAGATCCGAATTATTTCACACCATTGGATTTAGCAAAAGTCCACAAGATTTAAACTATGTGTATACATAGGGGGAGATATCGCCGAAGAGCCGAAGGAGCTCTGAACTGTCTAGTCCAGAAGGATACGTGGCGATAGATTATGAACTCCAGAGAAATCACTTCGAGATTTTCATATTGAGACTTGAAACTCCCAAAGCCCGGAGAGCTGGAGGGCCGAAATAAACGTCAAATGTTGGATAGTCCAAAGTAAATTATAGCCGTCCGATTCAAGAGGACACGTGACAAGAATCCGTGCATTTCAGAGGAAAGCAAAGGTAGAAAGTTGAAACTCCCTAAGTCTGAACCACGAAATAAATCACAACTGTTGATTTAGAAGGGTTAAATCTGATCCGTAGATTTGGAAAGGACATATTTGAACCACCCATTTAGAAGCACCGTCGAGATTGTGAGATCGACGATTATGAAAGATTGTAGGGATGGAAAGTGCTCAGAATTTAAAAATTTGAGAGTGGGTCGCAATAGAAACTATGGTATTGCAAATTGGATGCGTGGCGTTTGGTAGTGAATTGCGGGGAGAAAAGTGGATTGATCCCAAACCACTTTCAACCGCGCCCGCAATTGTGTGTGGACATAACCTAAGGTCATATGTGGGAAGGAGCTAACATAATAGGAGCTAGTTCCTGAACACTAATCACCTGGGAGAGATCACGAGTGTCATAGAACTTGCACCGAAAGACTGAAGAGACCTGTGGTTATTTACAAACGAGACCATTAAGGTTTCAAAGAGCTAATTCAGCTTTGAAAATTGAAGATCCTTGACCGAGAGGTTGTGCAGCTCAAGGAGAAGGGGGGTTGGCTTCATATATGTTACAAAACCTTGCCCAAAAATCTTCATACAGTGCAGTGCATACAAACATTTTTCATTGTACGTGCGAATAATTTTTAATTACACTGCATATAAACATCTTGCATCTCTGAAATCAGAATTGACCCCTGAAAGTCCCCTAAGCAAATGAAAATAGCCATTACAGTCCCCTAAGCAAACAAAAATAGTCTTTTAACTATTTTAAAAGATTCTCAAAATTTGATGAAGTTGTTTATAGTATATAGTTCAATGAACCAGGTAAGTAAAGAGAGAACGTTGACTTGTCCATCTGGCGTTTTAAAAATCTCTGCACAGACCGTCACAATGTCAAAACGTAGTCGTTAGGGTTCTTTCCCTAGCCGTGCCTCTACATTTGCATGATGGTTGGAGTTGAGTGTTCTTTAGAAGCTACACAATTGTCTAGACCCGATTCCTCTCGTTGGTTAAGAATGGTACACTCATCTTTTTTGCCTGGGAGATGAGGTGAAATCTAAAACTCTAGCCAACTGATCCCTCTCACTGGATACAAATTGTATACTCATTTTGCATAAAAAACATTTTTCAACGTACATACAAATAATTTTTATTTACACTGCATACAAACATCTTGCATTTCTAAAGTCAGAATCGATCCCTGAAAGTCCCCTAAGCAAACGAAAATAGCCATTAAAGTCCTCTAAGAAAACAAAAATAGTCTTTTAACTATTTTAAAAGCTTCTCAAAATTTGATGAAATTGTCTACAGTATAGGGTCAATGAACCAAGTAAGTAAAGAAAGAACATTGACCTATCCATCCGACTTCTTAAAAATCTCTGCACACACCTTCGTAATGTCAAAACCTAGCCGCTATGGTTCTTTGCCTAGCCTCTCTTGCCCTAGTCGCACATCTGCATCTACATGTTGGTTGGAGCCAAGTGTTCTTGAGCAACTATGCAGTTGTCTCGCTGGCTACAAATGGTATACTCATCTTCTTTGCCTGGGAGATGAGGTGAAATCTAAAATGCTAGCCACCTAATCCCTCTCACTAGATACAAATGGTATACTCATCTTCTTTTGGGAGATGAGGTGAAATCTGAAATGCCCGACAAATGTGTTATTGCCCAAGTTAATTAAAACATCGACTGTCGTCCATGGAACGTTTCACACCTATACAAACATGGCCAAATATGGACAACGAGCACCATTAAAGGAAAATGCATAGTTGGTAAGGTGGAGAAGAAGGGGCTAGATTCACACATTGAGTGGCCAACAAACACAAAGAAGTGAAAGGCCTCCCAATAAAGAAATCTAAATAAAAAAAGCATAAATGCAATAAAACACAATAAAAATAAATCAAATCAAATCTAAAATTAATTGTCATTGTTATGCTAATCACCTTAATCACCCTTTTATCTAAAATTAGTTGTCATTTTTATTAATATATTAATTGTCATTGTTATGCTAATCACCTTAATCACCCTTTTATCTAAAATTAGTTGTCATTTTTATTAATATATTGTGAAGATATGAAATCGTGTCCATTAAAAATTATCTAAAATTAATTGTCATTTTTATTAATATATTGTGAAGATATGAAATCGTGTCCATTAAAAACCAATTTCCAATAGGTGTATACCAAACTATCAACCTAATAACTTATTAATTTATAAAAAAACAACTAAATTAATATATATATATATATATATATATATATATATAATCTTTGATAATCTTTCAAGAATATATAACCATAAATACCACAAACAATTACAACCCATTTGTTAAAAAAGATACTATAGTGGAGAAAACTTTCTTTCTATTTCTCCTTTGTCCAACCCCAGTTTCCAATCCAGTGTGGACCACCCCTCTGTCGATAGATGATGTTGGCCATCCAATCAAAGCTTCAAACAATTACAACCCATTTGTGTTAAAAAAGAGAGACGATAAAGCTTTTTTTATTGGATTCGTTTTTAAATCAATTGTGAAGTTTGGAGTGATCACAAGGGCTTTATACTTTTGTGAAATCTAATAAAAACACACACATCCATTTAACCTCATAATTAATGAAATGTATTAAAAAATTAAAAGGTATTATAAGTATAACTGCTTATTTGCAGAGTTTTGGAAACTAATGCCAACGTTTAATCAGAGAAAATATGCAGAGTACATGATGTAGATTTCTAAAGACAAACGACGGGTATGTAGGATGATCACAAGCCTGTCAATAAGAAGACAGCGGGTTTAAACTTTATCCATTTATCTACTGCATCGGTTTTCCTTCCGTTTGGCCCAAGAAACGAATCTTCTGATACACTGCTTTTTTCTTTTTAAGATATGGATATCATTATTAGGCTGTATCCGCGTACGGAAAAGAGCACCACAGATATCAAATTGAATATCGTCCGTTCATCATAGCAAAATCAGGATTCGCATTTGGATGCATGTATTCATCATTACACAGAAACAGAAAAATATCTCTTTACACATGTATTCATCATTACACATGCCACAAGTTGAAACTTTTATGAAATTTCTCTTTCAAATTTAGTGCACTGGCCACACTGATCTCACACTATCCTATACTCCTACCCTTTTCACCTACCCAGAAGAAAAACGACTGGTTCTCAAATTTCTTTTTTATTATTTTATTTTTTTGCTTGAAAGACTAGATTCGAATTCCAGATTTGCCTCCTACCCTTTTCACCTACCCCGAAGAAAAACGACTGGTTCTCAAATTTCTATTTTATTATTTTGCTTGAAAGACTAGATTCGAATTCCAGATTGCAAGCAAATTACAGTTCAAAGTAAAGTTCAGACACGAAGATTTCATAGATATCTATAATTAGGCCAAGGTAGAATTGTGGCTGATACCATCAGTTTACTGGTACCCAAATAAGATCGTTTTCAAAAATCCAGTGGCAAACCTCTATCTGGCCTGGCTTATGTCCCAATGCCACAAATGCTGCATGCCCCGCACTCCACTGAGTCGTATCCAAATGGCAGATGGCCACTCCATCGTTTATTTTCTCAATCTTCTCCTTCTGGTTGGAGCTGGGGTTTGAGTTTGAGTTGCGCAGGAGCGCGGCCTCGTATACCTTCACCTTGGGCACCGAATGGCAATAATAGACGAGATATGGAAACATGCTTTGATGGCACGACACCGACCTCGTCACTCTCCCTCCATCTTTCCCATTCACTTCCCCGACTCGGACGCGCTCTCCAGAACCTGCCGTGCTCGCTGTGGTCAGCACCTCCACCTTCTTCCCCAATATACCCACTGCAAACTCTGCCATACCTTCGACCGATGTCACGCATTTCTTTATTTCTCCCTTCACAGCCGGGCGTTCGCATTCTTTAAGCGTCTTCGCCATCATTCCTTCCATGCTCGAGTTCTCCGGAATGCGGAACATGCGCACCAGATCTGCTAAACTTTGGCTGCTGAAGCTGGGAAGCTTGTCTGCCAGAGATCGAGGCAGGAATGATCTCCTAGGCATGAAATCTCTCAGGTTAGGCAAAGGGAGACTCGAACCTTGGACCAGCAGATTCTCCCGGAAGAACTTCCCCGCCTCCACGCCTGCGGCAGTCCCCATCGCGCTGGAATTGGAATTAGTGGAATTAGTGTAGGATGAGAAGGTTATGCCTGTGCCATTCTTGGCATACTCTTTGAACTGGGTGTTTCGGCCGTAGCTGGTGAACGTCATGTCAGGACTGTTGGAACCCTTTCCGTATTGCTTGAATTCATCCTGCTGAGAGTTGGACGAATTGCCGTAGTTAGTGAAAGTAACAAGAGGAGTATTTGCATCCTTCCCGTAAGACTTGAAAACATCTTGCGGTACATTGGCGCCGTCTGCATAACTAGTGAAGCTTTGCAAGGCTCCATTTCCATTGCTCCCGTAACTTTCAAACTCGTTTCTGGGAACGTTACCGTTGTCTGCGTATGAAGTAAATTGATCCAGGGGTCCATTGCCACCTTCACTGTAGCCTTTGAAGTTGTTGGTGATAACATTGGAGTTTTCCGCGTAGCTAGAGAAACCACTCAAGATTCCGTTGGCGTCCTTGCCGTAGCTGGCAAAGTCATTCTTTACGACGTTGGAGTTGTCTGCGTAGCTCTTGAAATTCTGAATACCCGCGTTACT
>ML836537.1:18199-46884 GCA_009831015.1 Picea engelmannii | reverse complement strand
TACTACTGTTACTTATGCTTGTGGGCGGATGGCTTATAATTATGATTAAGGAAAGAGCCCAAGAGTATTACTATAATTATACTTAGTGGGCTGAACAATTGAACCAGTGGAAATGAAAAGAAAGAGGGCAATTGTCAAATGTAACGTAGCATGCTGTTTTCCACTATTGACACGCACGCAATAACCGTCGACTGCCAGCGTTGGCTCTCTGAGCGGTTACGACTCCTTGAATTGGGATACGACACCATATCCCAAGCTATAGAATTTATTACTGCTCTGTTTTCGATACGTTCTTAAATTTCCATCTTCGTTTTCATCAATCCTGATGAAAACGCACTACTGTCATATTTATTAACATATTTATTAAAAGGATTACATGTGCAATCAAGGTTTTTTAAAGTAAGGTTACTGTCATATTTATTCAAAGATGACAAACACATTTGCAAAATATGTTTAATTCATTAATAAGTGAAGTACTGGTTAATGTCTATCCTCTGGGCTAAGGCCCACCGTCCACCATTTCTGCTTTATAACTTCAAAGCTGACGACAGCAGAGAATTAGCAGTATCATACTCCTATGGTGCATGCAATAATACTGACACAACTCTTTTTGGCGATAAAGTATATAGCTGTTGCTACCATAGTCCAATGCCTGTCGGTCCACTTTACACAAGTCCCTGAGCTCGGCCCCACTTCTTTTGAAGAAATCGCTGCTGAGGCAAGTGTCTCGGATCGAGAGGATTAGGAGAAATCTCGCTGAAGGTCCCATAAGCAAAAAAAAAGAAGTCTGAGGCTCGTTCTTCGACAAATGTTAATTAATGGGATGCTTTCCAATGACAATAAACGCTCATTTAATCTTTTGTTATAAAACAGAATCCGATGCATGTATGTGTATTCGGCTGCAAAGCATTTAAATATATTGTTTTATCTAAAAACATCTTAAAATTGCATAATATATATTCTAAGCATTAAAATCCTCTGCAATGAGAAATACACTAAATTTGTAGAAATTTTCAGTACTATGTTGGAACTAATTTTTTTTTAAGTTTAAAATATAGTAAAATTATTAAGAGTGGCCAGACTCAACCAATCTTTTACCTTAAAAGACTATCTATTTGTTAGAAATTTAGCATATTCTTAAGAAAAGTGAGGCGATCATGATGAGATCCAGCTAATCGTCTAGTCTTTTTATTAGTGCGTGCGTATAGGTAGAAATCTTAGATCTTTCATGCACGCCGTAGATCCGTCTGCCAGATAAGATTGGAGTACGGCATTTTTTTAGAAAATATAGGGGGCTTATTTTTACAAAAGTGTGGACAGAGTAGGTTAACTGGGGAGCAAATAGACTTGTTTTTCATGAAAAAAAAAATAATGGATTTGAATCACGTTTGATTTTCAGAGGTAATTTAAGTTTTGCACAATCAAAATTTTATGCATTTCAAAAATTTTATTTTAGAGGTTTTGTCTCATTTTAAACCAACCTAAATATTCAGAAAATCAATTAGAAAATTTTAAATTGGTCAAAAATTTAAAACAACATCACCAAAAAAAACCTACCTAAAAAAAACTTGAAAAAAGATTACTCCAAAATTAACCCACTCTCAGTATGAACGGACGGTTTTATGAAATTAAATATTAAATATCGGTTTTATGAAATTAGATATTAAATATTAAGTTAATAAGATTATACCAATATAATTAGTGTCGTCTATCTTCATATTCAATATAAAAAGGTACTTTTTATATAAAGAAAATCTCAGGGAGGATCTAATTATTTTATAATATTTAATCATGATCATCATAAGGCATTTGCAATACTAAAGGAAACTGGTGAAAAAAAAGTCGTGATAGTGCTTAGTTAGTCGTGTTATCGTGAGTATAAAATCTGTCTTTTTTTCCTCCTTTCCTCTCTCTAGTAAACTGTCATAATTTCCCATTGAAATGGAAGAAAAACTCACTCTTTTTATAAAATGATGGCAATTTTGCGACTTCGTTCTTTCAAAGAATAATTATAATGACAAATTGTAATTATGAAAAAGACACCAATATTTCGTCAAATCATTGAGGTGAGAATACATTTGCAAGTAAACTTTCCAGGTGATCAGCGTGGCATCATTCTAAAAAATCTAGAAACATCAAATCCCGCGTTCAATATTTGATTTTATTGGCTACAAAGCAACCGTTATCGATTTCCTAAAATTATCATTAATACATGTAAATATAAAAAATAAAATTATTATTAATTATAAATATAAAAAACAAAATCAATGGACTTTCTGGACAACAACATCACTTGCAATGTTGTCCATGAGTCTAAGGTCACGACAACAAGTGTAAACAATTCATATCTACCTTACCTAAGTAAACATATATGTTATTCTCCTTGTCTCCTTTTTCGGAGCATGGATGTTAATATTGGAAGACAACACACTCTCAGGGTCACACGAAGTGGTGTGGTGGCTTAGCAATGTAGAGCTCAATGGAGAGTTTGCACTCACTAGATGTGGGAGGGGATGCTAACCAAAATAAGGTTCTCCCAAGAAGGATGAGGACAACGCCCTAATTATTTACATCTAAAAAGTATGCATCCTAAAACTAGTGTCAAGCATATTCTTTTATTAGAGAGATGAGTGAGATGGGGGTTTTGCCTTTTATATAAGAGATAAATGGATGATTCAAAAAGTATCTAAATCAAGAATATACATTATACATTTTTCAATCAAGAATATGCATTTTTCAAAGAGAAAATATGATGCATTGAGCAATAAACTCATTAATGTTGTATATGATGAGAAATATAACATCAATTTTAAAGTACTTTAAGATCTCATTGTATATATGCAATAACATTAACGAGTATGTTGTTGAGTGTGTATTCATTGACATGAAAAGGCACAACCACAAAGGATAGGGCCAAACACTTTTGTAATTTGTGTCACAATGACACCGACCATAGTTTTGATGCTAAGCAAAATACTTATTTGGAGTTTGTGCAAAATTGAGGGTTTCTAATAGCTGCATGAGGGGAGAGAGAACCATCTAGAGGCCAACCCAATCTCAAATATCCAACTTCCAAAAGGAAATGACAAAGCATGATCAAAGGGAATAGGGTGGCTAGGCTAATGATTTATGTCGCTATTCATCCATTGGTTGATTAGTTCCTTGTGACACTTTCCCTTTGAAGAGATTCTTGCAAGTGCGGATGAGTTGCCACCACATGACATTAATGACTGAAGGCAAGCTCACTAGAGTTGGCATCAAAACCATTGGTTCAAGATAAAATCGATTGATTGTGGATCAAGTCTGGAAAGGATGAGATGGAAGGGGAATATAGACAAGGACAACATCCCTGCCCCACTGTGAAACTTCTAAAGACCAATGAAAAAACACAACAATAGATGATGAGCCTGACTACACACACGAGGTGATCACATCACATATATGCCCACCACACCATCAATGCCAAGTAGAATACCTAATTTGAGAGATGGAAAAATTGGGGTTTCTAAGAAACCTCCATATTGAAGTGAGGGCCAACAAATGCTCACCAAACCTCAAAAATCCAATTTCCAAAAGAGAATGACATAACATGGCTAGAAGGGGATCTCTATTTTTCTTATGTGTCATAAGTGTTAAAATTCAAGTTTAGAACTAAGAAACCTTATAGGTGAATCCCAGAGCTTGTCCAAAGCTTGATATGACCTTCTATGCGGCATGGTGGAGGCACTGATATCCAAGAAACAACCTCTTTCTTTGAGGTTTTGAAAGTTTTCCTCTATGAAGGGGCTACCAAAGCTAGGAAATCCAACTGAATACTACCCCACCTAACCAATAGCTAGCCACTAGGCAAATAAAGCAAGGAAAACCATAAAGCCAAAAAACATGGGCAGGATACAAAATTACTATTTCAATGTACCCAACCACCCTTGTACACTGTTGGGATGGTGAAGTACTTAAAATTTCCTTCCACCAACTCAAAATCTCATGCTTGAATACCATATTCTTCTTTGTCTTTCTTTTTAAAAAATAATTGCATGCAATATGACAAGCAAGTTTATGCAATTATCATGAAAACATTATGCAATTATTATCAAAACATTCACGATTACAAATGTAGATTACTTATGCAACATAACAACATTTTAATCCATAATTTACATAACATTAACTCAATATAAATATAGTGGACTATAAAATTTATCTTTATAATAATATGACACCAATTGGTTGCAGATGTCGAACATTCCACCCAACCATAGGAATTGTTGCACGTAATATTTCTACAATAGGCCACCCCTGAGCTAGGGTTATGATTCCATGAGGACAAACACCTATGGCTAGCTATAATCGTCACACACACAACCCAATTCCCAAGATGTTGTGGTATGTTCACCCTCACAATAATCCCATATCACCATCTCTCTTTCCTCTTCAGCCTACACAAGCCAAAGAAGGGGATCCCCTTATTTTCAATGCAGTCCCTCAAGTTATCCCACTTCTTTTCTAGGCTCCAACATAGACTGGCTAGGAAATCTCACTGTTGGAAACTCAAGGGATTCTTAGCTGTGGCTAAATTTCCTCAATGGAGATAGTTTTCCATGCACATAAGCCTAATTCCTCAAAGGGGTTCCTTTTCCCTTTTTCATTAGAGACATGGCATGGTCACTAGCATTCAAACTAGACTTTTCGTACAATGATGGACAATTCCCCTTGCATAACCAAAGTCAATGAATATGTATGCATGCCCAAAACTCACCACATGGCTTCCTAAAAATCCCACGTAACTCACATTCTCCACTAATTCCAAGGTGGTTATGACACAGGATAACATACATAAGAGACTTTAGGCTTTGTAATAAATTATATGTTTTGTCTTTGGCCCCTTTTGAGCCCCCTAATCCAAGTGGATATCGATGGACACCCACCTTTTCCAACTGGCTCAAAACAATTTTCTGGCAATTTTGGTAATTTACTATTTTTAGCAGTTTTTCGGGTCCTGAAACATTCAGAGCTGTTTTGAGGCCCTAAACAATGTTTTTTGGGAAAACGGGGAGAAATACAAAATTTCCTTCAATATTTCCCCCAAAATGAATCTCCTCAATGATACCTTTCTAATGGGCTATCATGCGCCTAAAACAGAGATCGTATGCAAAAGTTACGACCTCGGGAAGTTGATGTACTAACTTACCCAAACAGGGCCCACATAACTTTTGGTGCTTCATCTCCTAGGGTTAGGTTTTTGGATGTCTAGGGTTTTTGGCATTCCTATTTATTGTAAAAAATCCTTCATAGTCTCATTGTAATCATCTTCTTGCGAATGAGCGCAACCGTCACATCTCTTCTCAGAGATAAGCCGCCACCATTCCAACAAGCTTGTTTCCGCTGCATTTTACAGTTCCAACTTATTTCCTTATTGAATAGAAAACCAATTTTACTATATCTCTGTTATTTTTTGTTAAGCACCTATTAATAATCTGTAGTCATTTTGTTTTGCTCTTAAAATCCAGATCAGTGGTATCAGAGCAGTCTGCTCCTTGTCGTCTTAATGCATGTCCCCAACGAGGTCGGAGTACAAAGAGTTGGGTCTCAAGCTTGTTTCTCTTGAGGACAAAATCTCTCTCATGCCCAAGCGACCTCTCATGGAAGGAGAAAAGAAAGATGATGGGACAAGAGATCCTTTCAAACTGTTGATTGAGGAAGCCCTCACATAACAAAGGAACGAGATGATGGATAGTTTACTGCAAATCCTTCGACAACTACCAACAGGCGACACATCTTCTTCGAGCGGAGGCATCGCCCCTTTCAAGGTACAAATAAACTTCGATATTCCTATATTTGAAGGTCAGATAGACGCAGATGTTGTAGACAAGTGGTTGAATCTACTAGAAGGGTATTTTTCTATCCATAACTTTTCGAATAGAGAAAAGATTACTTTTGCACTCCTCAAAGCCGTTCCCCATGTCAAAGATTGATGGGAAACAGAGGAACCCTCATTATTTACAGTCACGACCACCTAGGAATCCTTCAGGGATGCTATTAAGGAACAATACTACCCTGTCATAAGCTATGACGACTTGTATACCAAATGGACCACACTACGGCAAGAAAGAGACCAAGCAGTGCCAGATTTCACAAATATCTTCCATACCTTATGCACCAAGCTAGGTATCAAAGATTTAGAGCGACATTTGGTGCTCAAGTATCGTGGTGCTCTGCATAGATACATCCAGATCGAAATGGAATTTATGGACATCTCATCCTTGGGTGCGACCTACCGATATGTCATCAAAATTGAGCAGAAGATCAAACAAAAGACGTGACAATTTGGGCCTAGGAACCCCTCACAACAAAATCCAGGAAAGGGAAGCCCCAAACCATAGAACAAAGGACAGAGCAAACATGGACAGTATCAAGAAAACCAGCCCAAGCTGCAAGCAAGGAAGGACACCAGAAAGACAAAGAAAGATACTGGGAAGTGGTGTGACTTCCATAAGAGCCCTTGGCATAACATTGATGATTGTCACTCAAAGAAGTTGCTGGTGGTCGAAGTGAAAGCCTCTAAATCAGATGCAGGTTCTGACTCTGAAGCCAGAACCAAAAAGGGGAAGACAAATCATTGACGCGAAACCTAGTGCCACCGTTGCTACCACCAAGCTCCAACCTGGTGAACTAGATGAGCCAGAAGAAGGAGAACGCCTCTTCCATTCACAGATGTGGGTAAAAGGCACCCCACTACACTTCATCGTTGATAGCGGTAGCCAGAAGAACCTCATCTCAGCAGAGGTCATCAAGTAGTTGGCCCTACCGACAACACCACACCCACAACCCTACACCATTAGATGGCTCCACCAAGGAAGCGATCTCTACATTAGCCAACAGTGTTGATTGTCGTACGACATCAAGCCCTTCAAAGATGAGGTATTGTGTGATGTTGCTCCTCTCGAAGTTTGTGATGTTCTTTTGGGCCAACCTTATTTATGGAAACGTCATGTTGTATATGAGTCGAGGCCTCATAGTGTTATTATTACTTTGAACAAGAAATTGTACAGGATACACGAGGCAGTGCAACCTAGTGTTATTTCCTTGATCTCTGCTAAGCAATGCAGGAAGTTCATCTCTCAGACAGGGAATTTTGTCTTCTTCGTGATTAGCTCTTAGAATAAGATAAAGATCACAACTACATCCAGTGTCTATGCGACCGACCTCTCCACACAACAGAAACAAGTAGATAAGGTCATGGAAGAATACTCAGATATCTTCTCCTCACCTACCAGGGTACCTCTGCATTGCCAGGTCAACCACCCCATCGATATGACCCCCGACACACCGCTGCCTAATGGGCCAGTCTATCATCGCTCTCTGTTAGAGAATGAGGAGATCAAGTGACAGATCCAAGAACTACTCCATAAGGGGCACATCTGTCCCAACTCATCACCATGCGAGAGCCCAATTGTGCTGGTACAGAAGAAAGATGGAACTTGGCAACTCTGCATTGATTACCAGGATTTGAATAAAATCACAGTCAGAAAATGGTACCTGATTCCCTGAATTGACGACCTCCTTGATCAACTAAAGGAGGCCAAATACTTCAGTAAGATTGATCTGAAGTCTGGCTACCACCAAGTCTCGACAGAACAGACAGATGTATGGAAGACCGCCTTCAAGTCAAAGGAAGGCCTTTTTGAATGGTTGGTCATGCCCTTTGGTTTGACAAATGCTCCAACCACTTTCATGAGGATGATGGACGATATTCTGCGACCATTCACCAATACTTTTGTAGTGGTGTATCTAGATGACATTCTCATTTACAACAAGACTTGGGTCGAACACTTGCAACATATTCAACAGGTTCTGCACACCCTGTGACAACACAAGCTATACACCAACTTGAAAAAATGCTCCTTCGGCATGGACAGGGTCCATCATTTGGGCTACATCGTTGATCAACATGGTGTACATGTGGATCCATCCAAGATCCAAGTCATCCATGACTGGCCAGCCCCAACCACACTCACTGAGCTTCGGAGCTTCTTGGGCCTTGCCAATTTCTACCGCAAGTTCGTGTTGGGATTCTCCCATATTGCATGGGCCCTTAGCCAAATAACCAGCGGTGGTCGTAAGGAGAAATTTGTGTGGGGTCAGTCCCAACAACAAGTGTTCGATGATTTGAAGCAACGCTTCTTCTCATCCCCAGTACTTTCACTACCAGACCTGCAACAACCCTTTGAGATCGAGACATATGCTTTAGACTATGTTGTGGGCGTCATTCTCACTCAGCATGAACACCCCGTGGCCTAACATAGTGAGACACTATTAGATTTTGTCAGTAAGTACCCTTGATCTAGGTGGATATCAGTGGCTGCCCACCTTTTCCAACTGGCTCAAAACAATTTTCTGGCAATTTTGGTAATTTACTATTTTTAGCAGTTTTTAACTTCTGGGGCCATTTTGAGGGCCTAAATGAAGGTTTTTCGGGATCAAGCTTCTCAATAATAGTCGAAGGCATGATTGATCCCCCAAAATGAATCTCCTTGACGATGCCTTTCCAACGGGCTATCATGCGCCTAAGACGAAGATCATATGCAAAAGTTACGACCCCGATAAGTTGATGTACTAACTTACCCAAACGGGGCCCACATGACTTTTGGCGCTTCATCTCCTAGGGTTAGGTTTTTGGATTTCTATGGTTTTCGACATTCCTGTTTATTGTAAAAATGCCTTCAGAGCCTCATTATAATCATCTTCTTGTGAATGCGAGTAGCCGTCACATCTCTTCTCAGAGATAAGATGCCATCATTCTAGCGAGTCTTTCACTCTGTATTTTTATAGTCTTCGTACATTTATTTCATTAATAGAAATCGTGTATTACTGTATATCTATGTTTATGGTTGCATATCTAATACATTTATGTTATATTATTGGATATTTGCGATATCTCTGTGCATTTCTTTATTATATCTCCACTTTAATTTCGTGCCGAAAATAATCCAGATCAACGGTATCAGAGTAGGCTGCTCGTGATCGTTTTTCAGTGCATGTCCCTGACGAGGTCCTAGTATAGAAAGTTGGGTCTCGAGATTGTCTCTCTTGAGGACAATCACTCTCACACACCCAAGAAACCCTCAATGGAAGAAGAAAAGAAAAATGACAGAGAAGACGATCATATCAATATGTTGCTTGAGCAAGCTCTCACGCGATAGAGGGACGAAATGATGGAGAATTTTTCCCACATCCTTCAATGCCTACTGATAGCATCAGGTGCATCTTCATCAAGCGGCCACTTTGGAGGCACCTCACCTTTAAAGGTACAGGTTAATTTTGATATTCCTGTATTCAAAGGAAAGATAGATGCATAAACCCTAGACAAATGGTTAAACCTGCTAGAAGGTTATTTCTCTGTTCACAATTTTTCTAAGAGAGAAAAGATCACCTTCACACTCCTTAAAGCCCTCCCTCATGTCAAACATTGGTGGGAAACTTACTGGGAGCAAAGTTCCTCAGAGGAGTCTAGAATATATGGGGCCAAGCCCACTTGAGATTTTTTTGTGGATGTCGTAAAGGAACAATATTACCCTATTAGCACCTATGAGGACTAGTACATGAGATGGACCACACTGCGGCAAGAGAGGGGCCAAGCAGTTCCAGAGTTCACCAATACCTTCCATACCTTGCGCACCAAGTTGGGTATCAAAGACTCCAAACAAAATTTGGTTCTGAAATACCGTGGGGCTCTACACAGATACATCCAAATTGAAATGGGTTTTCTTGACATCTCATCACTCAGTGTTGCTTATCGATATGTTATTAAAATTGAGAAGAAATTTAAGCACCAGAACAAATGAGAGTTTGGGTCTGCAAATCCACAACAACCAAAGTATGACAAAGACGTCTCTAACAAACAGTCTCCCGAAAACCAGTCCAAGCCACATGAAAAGAAGGGTCACGAGAAGACAAAGAAGGACACCGAAAAATGGTGTGATTTCCACAAAATCCCCTGGCACAACACCGATGAATGTTGCTCAAAACAGTCATTAGTGGCTGAGATCAAAGACAAGGAGTTGAACCCTAATTCAAAATATGATTCTAAAAATACTGGTAAAGGACAGATCATTGACACAGACCCCACTTCTATTGTCGCGACCGCAACAATTCAACCAGAAGAACCAACAGATATGAAAGAGGGGGAGCGCCTTTTTCATTCACATATGTGGGTGAAGGGGACCCCACTACATTTTATTGTTGACAGTGGAAGCTAGAAGAACCTCATCTCAACAGAGGTCGTCAAACAGTTGGGATTGTTGACAACACCACACCCGCAACCATACAACATCAGGTGGCTTCCCCAAGGATGAGATCTCCGTGTCAGCAAACAGTGTCGATTATCATATGACATCCAACTCTTCAAGGATGAGGTATTAGGTGATGTTTCCCCACTAGATGTTTGTGATGTCCTCTTGGGCCAACCATATATGTGGAGACACCATGTTGTTTATGAGTCTTGACCTCATAGTGTCATTGTTACTTTGGGGGGTCATCTCTATAGAATACCAGAGGTAGTTCCAACTATTTTTCCACCTAAACAGTGTCGCAAGGTAGTATCTCATACTGCAAAATTCAACTTCTTCACAATCTGTTCAAAAGGGGAACATAAGGGAACTGCAACCACTACAACCTCGCCCCAAGCACCTTCTATGCAACAGAAGCAGGTTGACAAGGTTGCAACAAAGAAAAAATATTCCTTCTGCACACAGGCATCTCATGTAGCCAGACTGACTAAATAGAAATAGTGTATTACTGTATATCTGTGTTTATGGTTGCATCTCTAATACATTTCTGTTATATTATTGGATATCTGCGATATCTCTGTGCATTTATTTATTATATCTCCGCTCTCATTTCGTGCCGAAAATAATCCGGATCAACCCTACTTACGACAAAGAAATGTACTCCATTGTGAAAGCCTGCCGCCAATGGAGACATTACATTCTTGGGAAGGAGACAGTCATCCACACTGATCATAAGCCACTGCAGTTCATGTAGACAGAAGGAAAATTGCAAAATGGCCTCCATCAAAAGTGGTCCACATACTTGCAGCAATTCCACCTCAACATCAAGTATAAAACATGAAGCACCAATCACATCGATGATTGCCTCAGTAGACCGCTAGTCGCGGCACTCACCACAGTGATAGACTCTTGTGGCCATGAGACCTATGGATGGCCCTAATTCTATGAGACAGACCCAGACTTCACCACCATCGACCAAATGTTGGGTGTAAACATAGTTGTCGATAATTTTCATCTTCAGGATGGGTTGTTGTGTCGTCTGGGCCATATCTATGTTCCATCAAGAAAGTGAGAAAAGTTGATCTGGGAATCCCACTACATTCGGTGGCAGGACACTTCGGCATCGAAAAGACAATGGCGATGCTACAAAAACATTTCTACTATCCGAAACTTCGATAGGAGGTCAACAAGTATATCAGGTCCTGCACTACCTACGCTATTGCCAAACCGACCACTGAGAAATAGGGCCTGCACACCCCTCTTCCTACTCCTGACAGGCCATGGGAATCCATCTCAATGGACTACATGTTAGGCCTCCCATACACCAAGCGGGGAGATGATTGTGCTTTTTTGGTTGTTGATCGCTTTTCTAAGATGGTGATTTTGGTTGCCTGCAAGAAGATCATCACAGTAGAGGCCACTTCCAAGATCTTCTTTGAATGAGTTTGGGTACATTTTGGAATCCCACAAACCATTGTATCAGATCGGGACAGTCTATTTCTCCGCACATTCTGGTCAAGCCTCTGGTCACTGCTGGACACCAAGCTCACCAAATCCACAACCTTCCACCCCTAGACAGATTGCCAAACCGAGGTCATAAATCAAATGATTGTGCATATCCTTCGCATGTATAATTCCAAGCACCCTCGCAAATGGGATGAGATCCTTCCCTATGTCCATCATAGCTACAACCGAGCCCTGCATAGCTCAACCAACCACAACCCCTTTTAGGTGGGGTTGGGATTCCAACCATTGGGTCCCATAGATGTTGCACTTCCCCTTGTGGTCACCTCAACCGACTCATCTCCTACTCCAACTGAAGCCGACAAAGCCACCCGGTTCATTGAGCGGATCCAACACATCCGCTAACAAGTTTAGGATATCCTACATAAGTCCAATGACAACTACAATAAATTCCATGATCAACATCGAGTGCCACATAAGTTTCAGGTGGGCGAAAAAATTTGGTTGCACTTGCAGAAAGAACGCCTTACAGGACCCCATCGAAAGCTTTGCCCGAGCCGTTATGGGTCGTACACCATCACCAAGGCCATGGGGGATAATGATTTTGAGCTCAACATTCCTCCTTTTCTTGGCATGCACCCAATGTTCAACGTGGATCTCCTTCGCCCTTATTTCCCACCATTATTAGACACCTCAGAAGTAACAGAACAACTGCCACCAACAGAGCTCAACCCCGACTGCATACAACAGGCATCCCGTTATCAGATTGCGGACACACAGATCAAGGGAACTCGACAATAAAGGATCCATCTTTATCGAGTCATCAAAGCAGGGCAGCTCCTGCACCAAGGCAAGTGGCTCACCCGAGGCCAAATTCAACATAAATTTCCTCATCGGATGGGGGAAATCAACGCAATGGAGACCATTGCTTCCTAAGGAGGGAGGATTGATCCAGGTGGATATCGATGGCCACCCACCTTTTCTAATTGGCTCAAAACAGTTTTCTGGCAATTTTGGTAATTTACTATTTTTAGCAGTTTTTCGGGTCCTGAAACTTTCGGAGCTATTTTGAGGCCCTAAATGATGTTTTTTGGGAAAACAGGGAGTAGTATGAAAATTCCATCAATATTGCCCCCAAAATGAATCTCCTCGATGATACTTTTCCAACGGGCTATCATGTCCTTAAAACGAAGATCATATGCAACAATTATGACCCTGGGAAGTTGATGTACTAACTTACCCAAACGAGGCCCACATGACTTTTGGCGCTTCATTTCCTAGGGTTAGGTTTTTGGCATTCTTGTTTATTGTAAAAAGAGCTTCAGAGCCTCATTGTAATCATCTTCTTGTGAATGAGCTCAACCGTCACATCTCTTCTCAGAGATAGGCCGCCACCATTCTAGCAAGCTTGTTTCCGCTGCATTTTATAGTTTCAGCTTATTTCCTTATTGAATAGAAAACCAGTTTTACTGTATCTCTGTTATTTTGTGTTAAGCACATGTTAATAATATGTAGTCATTTCGTTCTGCTCATAAAATCCAGATCACCCCCTAAGCCCCCTTTCATTCCTCTCTCATGGAATCACAACCCCCCATGTTCTTGTCCTTCTTTGTCTATAGTGAGTGATGCATTTTTATTGTTAATATTCAATGTATAATGTTTACAGATTACATTGCTTGGCCCTCGGTTCATCGTATATATAAATATACATTGTTAATCCGGGGATCAAAACCGAGGTGTTACATTCTTCTCCTCCTAAATTTTGCATTGTTCTTAGTCCACATCATCATACATATATACAACAATTTTTCATATCAAAATTTCAAAATAGATGCATGCATTCCACCCACATCACATCTTTTGTAATGTCCCCATTTTTGGATTCCCTTGCTTTGCAGTTGGAAGTGACCTTATGGGTTTATGTCATCCTGAATAGATGGTTAAATTGAGGTTAACAATGAGCTCGAGTGGTTTGGAGGAGTTATATGAGGCCCAATCTCGTCATCTTTCATTGTTGGGATCACTTCCATACATTTCGTTCTTGGTTCCGTGACATTCCAATGATTCCCGTAAATTGGGAGTATTATTGAGCATAAATGAATTAAATGCACTAAAGGTGTTATTTGGATCATATTATTTGAGAGGACACCTTAGTGTAATAACTCATTGGAATCAAGACGAAAATCTTTAAAGGTTCAAATGCATGGATGATTTTAGGGGCTAAATTTCGCTCATGGGCTAATTTTCCACGGTTTTTCCAAAAACGAGATTCGCTATTTTAAAAATGATTCACTCAAATTCTATAGGATAAAATTATTTTACCTTAAAAATCGCCAAAATTTTATAAAAACTATATAAAATCCTTAGAAATTTAAATATTTTTACAAAAATATAGCCAAACATTTATAGTTGGCCTATGAAGGATTAGTAAGATTCGCCAAGGTTTCTACATTTTAAAATAAATTTCCATCCTTAAAATCATCCTTGTTGAGATGATAAAAAAAAGTGACTTCCAGTGGCCGAAAAGGATTTAAAGTCAAATACATCACTTTTTGGAGTAAAAAGTTTTATTGAATTAATAAAGTGATTTTATGAGAAAATATTAAAGATGAATTATAAGTCACTTGAGGGAAAAAAGGTGAAAGGGGGTATAAAAAAGAGATAAGGGCTCATATTCTCTCATTATGTTGGATGGATAATTTTGATTTGGAGAGCTCTTGGAGCCTTTGGGGGTTTGGAGTAAACTCTAATTGGGTTTGGTTTCGGTGGTGAAAGATTCCACCCTATCTTATCAAGTTTCGGTGGTGAGAGATCCACCCTAGCCATTTGGTGGGGAAACCATTCAGGTATTCCATTTTCTTTCATAGTTGAGGAGGTAGATCCATTGTTGTAGCAGCTAGGACTTTGTGGGAACCATATTTTGTTATGCAGGACATAATTTATGAGTGAGGGCAGAGTTCTAGAGGAAGAGATCGAGTTTTACAATAACAACTGAGCCTTCCTTAGTGCAAGTTGAATTCCACTTGGAAGAGGTTGAAAATCCATCATTGTTGGACTGAAATCTAGTATTGGGGTGCCAATATTATGAGAAGACCAGATCTGATTAATTTTGGGATGAGTTTAGAGTAGAGTGGCCATATTTCTTCTTGGGGAGATTGCCATTGTCTTGGGAAGGTTGAGTCACTTGTTGAAGGATTGAATTTCACCATCCATGAGCCAAGTCTTATTGGATGGGTCGATTTTCATGTTGTTGGGCAGAGTATGACAACCTAGGGGGTTTCATTGTTTTCAACAAATAATGGGTACCAAGAGGGTCATTTCCAACATAATAGGCATTTTTGTCTATGGGATCTTGAAGGGTG
Source organism: Picea engelmannii (assembly GCA_009831015.1). NCBI lineage: Eukaryota > Viridiplantae > Streptophyta > Pinopsida > Pinales > Pinaceae > Picea > Picea engelmannii. Next base: position 31,772 of record ML836537.1, on the reverse strand, counting down.
TTATTTCCGCAAATTAATTATTGTTCATGTGTGGATACCCAGGCTAGAAAAACAACAAACAAATCTTGGTGTTGAGTCTACTTTCTATTGTAATAGTTGCATCCCTCAACAATATTTGGAGCATTGATAAGAGGCTATATAAATACATTCTACAACAAGAGATTTATCTTATCTCAAGTCAAAATATTTCTTGGACAAATTTGTATTTTTTGTTAGTGACAAATTGGTAGAAGTTACCACTACCTATAATAAATATTGTTGTTTGATCTCAATGTAATAGAAATCTCAAATGTGTGCCCATTCTTTAAGATTATAATGAAACAGTTTGATTTAATGCATGAACCAAAAATACCCATAAGTCATAGCACATAAACATAATAACAATAGAAAATAAGGGGTAGTCTACAACAGTGAGAAAAAGAGGGGTTTATAATAGGTGTTTGGGTCTGCTACCAAGTTTTTGACATAATACTTAAATCAGAAATACACTCCAAAGATACAACATTAAGGAAAGTTGGTTTGCATAATGGGCTTTGAGTATGTCCACCAACTGTTTGACAATATTCATGACCCATAATACTCACTATAACAACAAAAGGAACAAATAGACTAGTAGTCGAAAGAGGTCATTTCAGGGGTAACAAACCATTACTTTCAAAGTGTTTTACGAAATTCCAACACCAAAATAACATACCATCATAATAGAAGCACATATAATTTCATACCATTAGTGGGTGGGGAAATTACATCTTCCAACTCCCATGTCACTTCTTTAGGGTTGTAGCAGGTTCGTTGGACCCTATGGATCTGTTTTGGATCACCATGACCTTATTGTCTAGTGTATGCACTAGTTGTACCTTGAAGTCTCCTTTAGGATCCCCCTGAATCAAAGACCAATCAATGACATGGTTAGGATCATGCACATACCTTTTTTAATAATAAAAGATGAAATATATTATGCACTTTCATGGAAGCAAGAAATGCAATCATGTATTGAATTGGCCTTATTCCATCCAATATTTCAAATGGACCACAAACTCTAGTTGCCAACTTAGTGCAACTTCGTAACTTCAAAGAAATCTTCTTTGGATTCACTTTCAAAACATGCTCTTCCACTTTAAATTCTCTGGATGTCCTTCCTTTATCTACATAACTCTTATGTCTATCTTGTGTTGCCTTCAAATTATGTTTAATCTCGACCATTTGATCTTCCATTTCCTGGAGCAACTCTGGCCCAAGTACTATATCTACTGGATTGTCCCAACTCACTAAAGTATTTCATTTTCTACTATATAAAGCTTCAAATGGACTCATTTTTAATGAATATTGATACCCATCATTATAGGAAAACTCAACCAAATGCAGGTAATCCTCCCATTTGGATGGCTTATCCATTACATACATCTTCAATATATCTTCAATCACCTAATTAATTCTCTCTATCTACCCATCCATTTTTTGGATGATAGGTTGTGCTACAATTCATATTTGTTCCAAATCCTATAAAAAATCCCTTCCAAAAGTTTGAAATAAAATTTGGATCTTTGTCTGACACAATTTCCTTAGGTACTCCAGGAAACCTAACAATTTATTTCATATATATATATATATTTCAATATTCACTATTTATGATTCAATTTAACTGGAATAAAGTGGGCAACCTTTGTTAATTTGGTGTTTGAAGCCTCGGTCTACTGACACTTCATCCATTAATTTCTCTTGTCTTTGGCTCTATTATTATCATGTTGTTCCTTCAATTCTTGTAGCCACCTTTTTTTACTCCATTTTCCCTATGAAGACACTGGTCTAAGATCTCTCTCTCTTGAGTGTTTGATCACAACTTTCAAACATCCAAACCTTTAAACAACTACTAATACCTTCTAACCCTAGTTTAGATTGACTTGCTAACCTTATTGCTACTATTATTCATTTGAGTTATAGTCACACTTCACAACATTTAGAGCTTCTTTGAAAAGATTGACTAATGCATAGCCTTATTTGATTTTGATGAATGTTGGTGTTATGATATTGATGATTAATCGTTATTTCTCATTTTGAATCTTCTATAAAGCATTTATTGTGAAGTATTGTCTTATGATTATCATTGCTATAAATCTTTGTTTGTTTCATCAATATATTAGTCAATTTCTTTATTCAATAAAGTCTTTGATTATGAGAAGTGCTAACCAACAAGTACTCTTGCAAATCTATAGTTTTCATGTTTCTTTGTTCTAGGCAGGTGCACTTCTGGTTTTTTTATTTTTTTATTGGCTGTTTAGCCATAATTTTTGATCGGCGGTGACTTGTGAGAGGGAAAATTTTACTTAACCTTTATCCTTTGCGTTCTCAAAACCCCAGGTCACCGAGGATGTCTCCCCTGGGCCTACCACCCTAAATAGAAAGAGACATCCTATTGAGGTGGCAGTGATAGTATAGTCTCTCGTTACATCAATTTGTCTTCATTTACTTTTCCTTTATATCAAAGTACAAATTACGCGATAACAAGCCCTATGGGTAAGTTGGTGTAATTTGGTACCTCAACTTCCTAGGGTCATAGCTTTTGCATACAACTTCTATTTTAGGCGTGTGATAGCCCGTTTGAAAGGTCTTTCAGAGAGATACATATTTCGTTGTTAGAATTTGACTTCGTTCACAGTCTGATGGTGGTGAGCCAAAAAAACAATGGTTAGGGCCCCAAGACATCCTTGAAAGTACAACAAGATGTGTTGACATGAAAACATACAAAGTCATCCAGTTGGATTAGGCGAGAGGCCACCCGTATCCACCTGGATAATGTGTGAGGCTTCAGAAAACCCTAGAAGTGTAGAACTCACAATTATAAAGAAGTACATAAAGAACTGTTAAACAAAAACGGACACAAGGAGCTAGTTGGAATAGGTGGGTGGCCACCAATATCCACCTGGATCAATCCTCCCCTCTTAGGAAGAAATTGTATCCATTGCATTGAGTTCCCCCATCAGGTGAGGAAACTTCTGCTCGATTTGGCCCCGGGTGAGCCACTTGCCTTGGTGTAGGAGTTGCCCTGCCTTGACAACTCGATAAAGATGGATCCACTATTGGAGAGTTCCCTTGACATGTGTGTCCACAATTTGATCGGTGGAGAAATCAAGGTTGAGCTCTGTTGGTGTCAGTTGTTCGACGATCTCAGAGGTGTCCAATAATGGTGGAAAATATGGCCGAAGGAGGTCCACATTAAATACTGGATGCAGACCAAGGAAGGGTGGAGTGTTGAGCTCAAAAGAATTTCTACCCACAACCTTGGTGATAGTGTAAGGCCCATAATGAAGTGGCAGAAGCTTCCGATGGGGCCCGATGAGACGCTCCTTCTGCGAATGTAACCAGACTTTGTCGCCAACCTGAAATTGGTGTGGTACCCTATGTTTATCATGATGTTGCTTGTACTTAGCATTGGATTTCTGTAGAATATCTTGTACATGTTGGGGGATGTGTTGAATCCGCTCAATGAATCTGGTGGATTTGTCGATCACAGACTGATCAGGGGAAGATTTTTTCTGTGTGGTGGCAAGAGGAAGTGCAACATCAATGGGTCCCAAGGGTTGGAATCCCAGACCCACCTGAAATGGGCTATGGTTGGTGGAACTATGGAGAGCCATGTTGTAGCTGTGTTGGACATAAGGGAGACTCTTGTCCTATGTACGAGGATTCTTAGAATTGTATATGCGTAGGATGTGCACAATCATCTGATTGACGACCTCGGTTTGGACATTGGTTTGGGGGTGGAAAGAAGTGGATTTTGTGAGCTTGGTGTCCAACAGAGACCAGAGACTCGACCAAAAGGTGCCGAGGAACCTGTTGTCTTGGTCAGAGATGATGGTATGTGGTATCCCAAAGTGAACCCAAACTCGTTCGAAGAATATCTTGGCAATATATGTCTCTGTGACATTCTTCTTATAGGCTGTGAGGATGGCCATCTTCAAAAACTGATCAACGACCATAAACACACAGTCATTTGCATGCTTGATGGACGAAAAACTAGACATGTAATCCATGGAGATGGATTCCCACGACTTCTAGGGAATAGGAAGATGGGTGTATAAGCCTTGCTTCTTGATGGTCAACTTGGCAATATGGTAGGTAGTGCAAGATCTGATATATTTGCTGGCGTCGTGTCGAAGTTTTGGCCAATAAAAATGGTTCTAAAGAACGACCATAGTTTTCTCTACACCAAAATGTCCTGCCACCCGACTGAAGTGGGCTTCCCAAATAAGATTTGCACGCTCGCTTATAGGAACACATAGATGACCAATGTGACCAATGTGGCATAAGAGGACCATGTTCATGAAAAAAGAGCATTTTTCCAAGTTGGCATAAATCTTGTGTTGCCGCAGAGTGCTCAAATCTTGTTGAATATGATGCATGTGCTCCTCCCATGTTTTGTCAAAGATGAGGATGTCATCCAAATATAATACCACAAACGATTTGGTGAAGGGTATGAATACATCATCCATCAACCTCATGAAAGTGGCTGGTACATTTGTTAAGCCAAAGGGCACGACTAGCCATTCATAAGGACCTTCTTTAGACTTGAAGGCGGTCTTATAGACATCAGTTGGTTTGATGGGAAGTTGATGGTAGCCAGACTTCAAGTCAATCTTGCTGAAGAGATTTCCCCCCTTGAGTTGGTCAAGAAGTTCATCGATCTTGGGAATGGGGTAGCGGTTCCTGACTGTGATTTTGTTTAAGGCTCTGTAATCAATGCAGAGTCACCAAGTTCCATCCTTCTTCTACACCACTACAATTAGGCTTCTGGAAGGGGAGGAGTTGGATCTGATGTGCCCCTTTTGAAGAAGATCTTGGATCCGATGCCTGATTTCGTCATTCTCCATCAAAGAGTGTCGATATACTAGTCCATTAGGTATAGGTGCATCAGGGGTCATATCAATTGGATGCTTGACTTGGCAGTGTGTCGGTACCCCTGTAGGTGAGATGGAGATGCCTCTGTATTCTTCCACGATCCCATCCACTTGCTTCTTCTACAAAGAGAGGCATTGTGTAGAGGCCACGGATGTGGCGGCGAACTTCTTCTTACTGTGAGTATGGATCACAAAGAAGACGAACTTCCCAGTCTGTGAAATGACCTTACTACATTGCTTAGCAAAGATTAAAGAAATAACAGTAGGCGGTGGCACCTCTGAGATCCTGTACAATTGTCTACCCAAAGTAATAATAACACTGCAGGGTCTAGACTCATACACATCATGATGCTTCCACAAATGTGGTTTATCTAAAAGAACATCACAAACTTCAAGGGGAGTAATATCACACAGTACCTCATCTTTGAAAGGCTTGATGTTGTAGGGTAGACGACACTGTTGGCTGACACGAAGATCTCTTCCTTGACGAAGCCAACTGATGGTGTAGGGTTGGGGGTGCGGTGTCGTTGGGAGGTTCAGCCTCTTAATGACCTCTAGTGAAATCATGTTCTTCTGACTTCCGCTATCGACAATGAAGTGAATCAGATCCCCCTTGACCCTCATTTGTGAGTGAAAGGGGCGTTCCCCTTCCTCTAGTTCTTCTGGTTCGCTTGGCTGGACTTTAGTGGTAGCGACCATGGAACTAGGTTCAACATCGATAATCCGCTTCCCTCCTTCAGGATTTGACTTGGAATCAGAATCGACCTTTGACTCGGAAGCCTTCAACTCGTCCATGAGGGAATGCTTGGAGCGACATTCGTCGGTGTTGTGCCAAGGAATTTTATGGTACTCACACCATTTTCCTGTGTGCTTCATCGTCTTCTCATTGCCCTTATTGTGTTATGGCTTGGACGGATTGTCTTGAGGGAAGCCATCGTGAATTGGTCCCTTGATATGTGGGTTGGTGTTTCCTTTGCCCTACTTCGGCTGTGAGGGGTTTACAGATCCAAACTCTCGTCGTTTCTGCTTAAATATCTGCTCGATCTTGACAATGTATCTATAAGTTGTGCCCAATGAAGCGATGTCCAGGAACTCCATTTCTATTTGAATGTAACTATGAAAACAACCATGGTATTTGAGCACCAGATGACGCTCAAAATCTTTGATACCCAATTTGGTGCGTAGGGTATGGAAAATTTCAGTGAAGTCTGGTACTATCTAATCCCTTTCTTGACGTAGGGTGGTCCATCTTATGTACTGGTCCTCGTAGCTTCCAACATGGTAGTATTGTTATTTAATGGCGTCCCAGAAGGAATCCCATGTAGGGGCCACCACAAATATTTCAGATTCCTCCATGACCCTTTTCTCAAATTAAGTATCCCACTAGTCTTTGACATGGGGAACGACCTTGAGGAGTGAAAAAGTGATCTTTTCCCGATCGAAAAAATTGTGGACCGAAAAATATCATTCGAGTAGATTCAACCATTTATCTACAACATTCGCATCTATCAGTCTTTCAAATAATGGAATATCAAAATTTACCTGTACCTTGAAGGGGGTTGCATGGCCTCCTGATGAAGATACTTCTCCCATGGGCAACTGTCGAGGGATCTGCGTGAAGTTGTCCATCACTTCGTTACTTTGTTGTGCGAGGGATTCCTTGAGAAATTTTTTAATAGGATCTCCTACTCCATCATTTTTCTTTTCATCTCCCATGTGTTTTTGTCAGGCTCGGCATGACCGATTTGGTAATGGATTGATTGGTTCGAGTCCCAACTTCTTGTACCCAGACCTTATCGGGGACATGCACGAAGAAAAATAAATGAAAACCAGACCACTTTGATACCATTGATCCAGATTTAGGAGTGGAATGAACTGATTAACAGAATGAATACAATAAAAAAGAGATAGGAAGAATAACACAAATATCCAGTGAACAATATCTTCTATTAAATAATGAAATAGGCTGAAACTGTAAAACTGCAAAACTGAAACTTGCTTGAATGGTGGTAACTATCTCTGAGAAGAGATGTGGCTGCTACGTGCATCCGTCTGAGCATAATGGATTACAATGAGGATCCATAGGCCCTTTTCATATTACTCATGAATGCCAAAACCCTAGACATCCAAAAACCTAACCCTAGAAGATGAAACACCAAAAGTCATGTGGGCCCTATGGGTAAGTTGGTGTAATTTGGTACCTCAACTTCCTAGGGACATAAATTTTGCATACAAACTCCGTTTTAGGTGCGTGATAGCCCATTGGAAAGGTATTTTAGAGAGATACAAATTATGCCATTAAACTCTGACTCAGTTTGCAATATTCCTGTGGTGAGCCAAAAAACAATGTTTAGGGCCCCAAAACAACCCTGAAAGTACATCAAGATGTGCTGACATGAAAACATACAAAATAGAGAGGCCATCCATATCCACGTGGAGAATGTGTGAGGCTTCATACAACCCCAAAAGTGTATATCTCACAATTATAAATCAGTACAGAAAGAAGTGCTGAACAAAAATGAACACACAGAGCTAGTTGGAATAGGGGGGTGGCTAGCAATATCCACCTGGATCATCCTCTGATCCATTTTTTCCTTCTTCTTTTATTTCTAAGACTTCTAGAAAGTTGATCTATCTTTGTTTTGATCATATAGGTACTTGGTGTTCCTAATGGTCTCTTCCAAAGTCTTAGGTTCATTGAATTAGATTTTATCTTTGTCAAATGATAGCAATCCACTTAAGAATATTTTTATCTTCACCTTCTCATCTTTAATAAAGTCCACATATTTCAATAGCTCCAATAAATTCTTCTCATATTCCTCCATGGTCATATTTCCTAGCTTTGTTGATTTTTGTAGCTTTGGGCAAGTATTCTCACATGGCTCTAGGTGTTGGGCATGTGGGAATCATTGTGGGAACCACATCACACTTTTGGTTTGGTGGAAATCCCCTTGGATTTGAGTGGGGGCCTCTTGGGTTTGGTGATGGGATTTGTGGGCTTGTGTTGGGGCTTCACACCCATAAGGAAAGCCTAATTTTATGTTGACTTGTGGAGGGGATTCTAAGGTGACCCTTAAGGATTGCATATAAAGGAGAGCGGTCATTTTGATATCTCATAGTGTGTCATAGTGTGGAGACATGATGGAACTAGCATAAGTGAGTTTGCACTTGTGCTAGGAGGCTTGGTGATCTCAACAAAGGGAAAGTCTGCAAGGTGGAAAATCTACCTCATGAGAGAGAAGTGAAGAAGGTCGCATGTGTGGAGTGAATTTTTCATACAATACACAGTTTGCAGTGGAACAAATCGTGTATATACGCAGGTCATAGGTGTGAAGAATCACGTATATATGCAGGTCCCAAGTGTGATGAATCAGATATATCCTGAGGTCATAGGTGTGATGAATCACATATATATGCAGGTCACATGCAAGGTGAATTACGTATATACGCAAGTCACAAGAAGGTGAACCATGTGTATATGCGGGTTGCATGAGGGAAAATCACGTATATGATTTCAAGACAAGAGCAGATCCGTACAGGTTGACAGGTGATGTTAGTAGGTCATACAAATGATTTGCAACAGATTTGTGGGCAAAGGATATTTCTAGGGATTTGATGATTAGGGATGATTTTAAGGATGGAAATTTATATTAAAATGTAGAAACATAGGCTAATCTTACTAGTCCTTAATATGCAAAATGTAAAATGTTTGGCGATAGTTTTGTAAAAATATTCAAATTTCTAAGGATTTTATATAGTTTCTATAAAATTTTGGCGATTTTGAAGGTAAAATAATTTTATTCTATGGAATTTGGGTGAATCNCTAGTCCTTAATATGCAAAATGTAAAATGTTTGGCGATAGTTTTGTAAAAATATTCAAATTTCTAAGGATTTTATATAGTTTCTATAAAATTTTGGCGATTTTGAAGGTAAAATAATTTTATTCTATGGAATTTGGGTGAATCATTTTTAGAAAAAATGGAAATTGGTGAATCTTCTTTTGGGAAAAACCATGGAAAATTATCCCATTTGCGAAATTTAGCCCCTAAAATGATGAGGTTTGGTTTTCTATTTTTTGTAGGACAAGGTTCTCCTGTGATGTTTTTTATTGGAGGACAAGGTTGTTCTCAGGTTTAGTGACTTTGGAGGACAAGGTTGTCCTCATATTTTTGTGATATTTTATTGGATGGGAGGGATGTTTTTTCCCTCAGGATTTCTAATGTTAACAATATTATAGAACTAAATTATGTCTCATGTGTATTAATGATTCATCTTTGATCTTTTTGTTTCCACTGCATATGTTTTCCAGTTAATAATTTTAGTGTAAAGTTGTTCAGTGATAACAACTAGGGTTTTACTATTAGATCACTAGGAAACAATTTTCAGATTTGAAATTAGTCACATAGAGTTACATGCAAAAATTGACATGGGATCGGAGCTTGGGATCTGAAGAGAAGGGGATCATGTTTAAGACACATTTTTGGATACACCACTGGATGAGTGTTGTTCTTGTTCTTTTTCTTGTTCTTGTTTCGAGAAGGTCACATGTGATAGATATGGGAGGGAGCTATAGTGAAGGTTGCAGGTGGAAACGTGTTAGGTGATGTTTGGTTTGAGATGTGGAGCAGACTGTACAAACAAGGATTTGTGGACTATTGTAGCTCAGTGGTGTGACAGGTTGGGAGTTCTGGTGGATTGGTGGAGACCCCAGATCACAACAGTATGTTGTGTGGAATATTTCCAACCCTGTGGATGGACTTCCGATAAATTTTCATGGTGAGTTACAATGGGTGCAACTCATGTGCTTTGGCACAGATGAGATGGATTTAGTTGTTTTGCAGATTGATGAGATAGAGTCTTTATCACGCCAGAGAGTTTCACATTGTTGAGGTCTGACAATGTATGTGGTATTTGACCTGGGTGGATGAGGACATTTGTAGAGATGAGTTGTGGAGGTCTAGAGTGGACTAGATTGAGTGTCCATCCACAACTTGTGACTGTTTAGACGAGGACATGAGATCAATGGTAGTATGAGGAGATATAAAGAGATTTTGGTGACTTGGATGATGGACTTGGGTAGAAGTTCATTGGGTGGTCGTGACTTGGGGAAACATGATGCTTGTCTGGGAGGATTGAATGGCTCTTATCCAATGAGAGCCACCGACGCATGGCAGGGGCACAAGATTTGTTTGTGAGATTCATATATAGTGTTTGACTCAGGTATGTATGAGGAGCTTGGTAGGAAGACCAGGAATGTAGTACAAGGATCTGGAGCAGTGGTATTCTAGATGGCGTCAGGGGATGTGTTTTGAGTGGAAAATGTGCCACTGGTGCCAAGAGTGTGTTCTCAGCCTCAAGGATTGAGGAGTAGGACTATGCAGTGTTGTTCCAGAATGGGCAAGTGTTATTGGCTATAGAGTTGGTCTTTCCAGGTTTTGGGAACCTTTTGTGCATGGGATCTGTGCATGAGAGATGTTGCAGGGTTTGAAGATTATGGGCCGATTGTATCCAAGAGGAAACACGGTTAGTGTCCAAGGATGATTTGGATTGTATGGTGAAGAGTAATAGTGACGAGAACCAAGACCTTGAGTCTGTAGTAGGAAGAGAATAAGAGGTTCTCCTGGAAGAAGAGGTTCACCAGGGAGAAGGGCTTCTCCCGAGAGAGAAGCATATCTAAAACCAATATGGAGGAAGGATCTTACTAAGATCAGATGTTTTGAGTGTCATGACATCGTGCATTATGCTTCATAGTGTTCACACCGGAGGGGAAGAGGAAGAAGGAAACAAGAATCAACAACAAAGGTTGACGAGGTTGCAGACAGGTTCCAAAGGGAGATCTCGTTGGTCTTCTCCCTTTCAGGTACAGTCTCCATTAGGGGGACTTGGTTGGTGGATAAAAGAGCATCTTTCCATATGATAGGTGCTAGAAAGTTGTTTGGCATTTTCACATAGACTAGCTCAGACTTGTGTGTGGAGCTTGGCACGGGAGCCAAGCATGCAGTACGAGGATCTCAAGCATGCAGTACGAGGATCTCGCAAATTATCATTTTGATTGGAGTAAGGAGAGGTGCTAAGGGTGTCAAATGTGTTATGGGTTCCAGAACTTAGGAGGAGTGTTCTCTCAGTCTCGAAGATTGAGAGAAATGGGCACCACATATTATTTTGAGACAGACATGTGTTGTTTATTCCCATATGATCTAGCTTCAGATCAACAATGATTATTGGGGTCAGGGATGACAACCTATATAGGATGAGGGACCAACCTATGTGTTCTATGACTAGTAGGAGCAAAGAGACAGATGAGGAGGAGCAGGTAGCTCCACCAGTAGTGAGGCAGGTGGTCCCACCAATAGCACAAGTACATAGGGATCATATATCTTCACCAGTAGTGCTGGCTTAGAAGGGGACAAAGTTCAGAGGGAGTAAACACTCATGTTATAGTAGGGAGGAGAAACCTCCCAGGACAATTTATAGGAGATTATACTTCAACATAGTGACAATGGATAGGGAGCACGTAGCTCTAGAGGTCATGAAGACTCAGAGGGAGCCTGAGCTTAGAGGGAGTCAGTGGATTCAAAGGGAGTGTGACTTTAGAGGGAGAGTCATCCATTCTGAGGGATTCTACCTTTAGGTCTAGATGGGAGAGAGACATATTCCAAGACTGTCAAGAAGGTGTCATGGGTTGAGGAGGATAGACAGGAGGTTCATAAGCATGAGGATTATAGGAGCAGGGTATCTTCTAGGATGGGATCGTGTCAGACAATAGGATTTGCTTCAGTGAATGAAGATGCAATCAGTCAGGAGGACCGAAGAACATGATTTTCTTCAGTGACAGAGGGAGTATCCAATTAGGAAGATTGGAGAGCAATTGTGGTAGCAGATCTAGGATGGGAGACATAACTACTTACAGGTGATGATGGAGGATGGAATGCCTCCTTCGCTAAGAGGAAATGTTGATGCTTTGTAGCATCAATAGGCATTCCTACTTATGGAGTGTGGTGAGAATACCTTCCTCTCTAATAGGGAGTGTTGATATTTGTAGCTTCGGGCAGGTATTCTCACATGGACCTAGGTGTTGGGAATGTGGGCATTGTCTTGGGCACCACATCACACTTTTAGTTTGGTGAAAACCCCATTGGATTTGAGTGGGGGTCTCATGGGTTTTGTGATGGGATTTATGGGCTTGTGTTGGGGCTTTACACCCACAAGGAAATCCAAATTTGATGTTGACTTGTGGAGGGGATTCTATGGTGACACCTAAGGATTGCATATAAAGGAGAGAGGTCATTGTGACATCTCATAATGTGTCATAGTGTGGAGACATGATGGAGCTAGCATAAGTGATAATGCACTTGTGCTATAAGTCTTGGTGATCTCAACAAAGGGAAAGTCTGCAAGGTGGCAAATCTAGTCCAGGAGAGAGATGATCCAGGGGATCAAATTTTGCTCAAAATTCAAAGAGCTCAGAATCACTTCAAATCAAATGGGCATGTAGGTCTCGTCATCACGAACTCAACGCACTTCGAACGGGGTCAAATGGACATCAGATGAGTGATATATCACGTTCTATTCGATTTGCCAAACAGACAAAAATTTTGTTGACTGTACAGTCTGTACAGGTGATGATGTGGCAGGGCCGTACGCTGATGTGGCAGGTGCTGAGTGGGTAGCCGAGGGTCGACGTGGGTGAATCATATTTCGACACGTGGCATGATTATTGACCAATAGAGTGGTGCCACATGGCCCAGACGTGGGCTGCCACGTGGCACCGTATTGTGGTTGGTAAAATATGTTATGGAGTCCGTGGGGTTCGAACCCCAGACCTCCCCCACCAAATGTAAAGTCTTGGCAATGGCCGCCTAAATGGTGCACCAAGCATTGGTACTTAACCATTATACGGTGGAATTTATTTTTAAATTTGCATGTGTTGTAATTTGAGTGCAGGTTCGGGCTGGGGCTTAGCCCCAACCCTTGTTTTTGTACATCGTTCACATGTGACCACCATATGAAACACGCACGGGTTTAGTTTTCAAATTATCAGCGTGGTATCCTGCCACTTATCAAACGCTCATGCCACTTTGGAATGGAGCCCCGAAATTGCGCTGGGACGTGGCCACATGGCCAACCCCATTCGCCCAACACCTCCGCCTTTGGGGGCTTAGTTTCATTAATGGTGCGAAAAATTCACACATTTTTTGGGCATGTGCACGTGTGCTGGGTTTAGGAATGGAAAACACCCAGAAGCCAGGTTAGACACACAGAGGTGCAATTTGGCGAACTAGAGACAACAAGCTTGAAGGGGAAACTTCCAAGAAGCCTATCGTCTTCAATTTTTTGCCAAACCAGGTGCCGAAAAAGCCTAGCTAGGGGTTTTTGGACGTTCTGGTGCCATTGGAGCCATCTATTTGGCATTTTGAGCATTGTAAATAACTAATTTTATCACTTTGAGCAAATAATATAAAAGATCCATTGGAAGCTGGACCAGGAGATGTAGCCCAAGAGAGGGGTGAACTCCTTTATCATTTGTTGTGTTATGTGTTTATTGTTCACTGTTATTTGCTGATTATTATCTGCATCTTGAATGTGAAATTTTCTCTAAATTATGTGTTTGCAAATTGATCCTTTTGCCTAAGCACACTTAATTAAAAACTTGCAAAATATTTCAAGATAGAAGCCT
>ML836537.1:0-11283 GCA_009831015.1 Picea engelmannii | reverse complement strand
ACTTTTAATGGTGTTGTGATTAACTATCCTACTTATGATAAGGAGTTGTATGCATTGGTGCAAAGTGTGAAAAAATGGAAACATTATTTGTTGGGAAAAGAAACTATCATTCACACAGATCATCAACCATTGCAATACTTACAGTCACAAACAAAGTTACAACAAGCAAGGCACTTCAGATGGATGGGTTTTCTACAACAATTCCACTTGGTCATAAGGTATAAGAAGGGCAATTATAACAAAGTTGTTGATATGCTTTCTAGGCCTATTATTAGTGCTTCAATTATTCTTAAGCATAATCCTATCATGCATGAGAGCTATGTTGAACAATATGCTTTAGATGCTGATTTTAAAGAAGTATATGCAACTTTGTGTCATCCTAACCATGTTGAGGAATTGGATTACCATGTGCATGATAATATTTTGTATCATCTTGGCAAGCTATGTATTCCACAGGGTGAAAGAATCAACATTATAAGAGAAGCTCATTCTTCTCTTATTGCTGGTCACTTTGGTGTAGGCAAGACGATGGCTAATTTGCAAAGGTATTGCTATTGGCCTAAAATGAATGAAAGTGTTTCGAAATATGTTAGAGGATGTTCGTTATGTGCTACAAGAAATCCTATCAATAGAAAGTTGGGTTTGTATACTCCACTTCCGGTTCCTTCTCGTCCTTGGGAAAGCATTTCCATGGACTTTGTAGGAGGTCTACCTATGTATAAAAAAAACCATGATTATCTTTATGTTGTGGTTGATCGTTTCAACAAAATGTGTATTTTGATGCCTTGTAAGAAGCACGTTACAGCTAAGCAAACAACACAAACGTTCTTTCAGCATGTTTGGGTACATTTTGGGTTGCCTAAATCCATTATTTCTGATCGAGATTCTCGATTTATTGGGAATTTTTGGTCAAGTTTATGGGCACTCATGGACACCAAACTGAAAAAGACCACAACTTTTCATCCACAAACCGATGGTCAAACATAAGTGGTTAATAGAACAGTGGTGCATCTTCTTCGTGGTTATTGCAGAAAGCATCCTAAACTTTGGGATGAGCATTTACACTACATTTAACATGCTTACAACTGGGCTAAGCACTCTTCAACTCAAACATCGCCATTTGAAGCATGTTTTGGCTATTTGCCCAAATCTCCTTTAGATTTTATTTTTGGGAAAGACATTGCTATTGATGGTCAGTATGACATTGATAGGGCAGAAAAGTTCATTGAACAAATTTAGTTGATACATCAAATGGTACAAGAACAGTTGGAAAAGAGTCAAGCCAAGTACAAGACAAGACATGACAAGCATCATGTTGATCAAAGTTTCCAAGTTGGAGATGAATTTTGGATTTACATTAGCAAGGATAGGCTTAAAGAAGAAGGTAAAAAACTGAAACCAAATAGATATGGGCCTTTCAAGGTTCTTGAAAAGATTGGTAACAATGCCTTCCATTTGGATTTGCCTCCTTATATGCAAATGTATGTAGTTGTCAATGTTGAGAATTTGAAATTGTATGAGCCTCCTTTGATTGATGATCAAGGAGAGCATGTTCAGATTCCTTCTATAGATGATTTCTCACCAGAATATCTTACAGAACTGCATGAAGACACAATCCTTGACAAGAGGATGAGAACTTCAAAACAGGGAAATGTGGAATATCTTCGAATTGGTATTAAAGACACAAATCCAAGCAAGGCCAAGTGGATTGAGGTTGGAAAGGTGAGGAAACTATACCCTCATCTTCAGATAGACTGAAAGTAGTTTTTTAGAGTTCCAAAAGCTTCCCAATGGGGAGGTGTGATCCAGGGGATCAAATTTTGCTCAAAATTCAAAGTGCTCAGAATTTCTTCAAATCAAATGGGTGCGTAGGTCTTGTCATCACGAACCCAATGCACTTTGAACGGGGTCAAACAGACATCAGATGAGTGAGATATCGCGTTTTGTTTGATTTTCCAAATAGGCAAAAATTTTGCTGACTGTACAGTCCGTACAGGTGATGATGTGGCAGGGTCGTACGCTGGCGTGGTAGATGATGATGTGGCAAGTGCTGAGTGGGAAGCCGAGGGTCGACGTGGGTGAATCATCTTTCGACACGTGGCATGATTATTGACCAATAGAGTGGTGCCACGTGGCCCAAACGTGGGCTGCCACGTGGCACCATATTTTGGTTGGTAAAATATGTTATGGAGTCCGTGGGGTTCGAACCCCGGCCCTCCCCCACTGAATTCAAAGTCTTGGAAATGGCTGCCCAACCGACGCGCCAAGCATTGGTACTTAACCATTATATAGTGGAATTTATTTTTAAATTTGCATGTGTTGTAATTCAGACGCGAGTCCGGGTTGGGGCTTAGCCCCAACCCTCGTTTTTGTACACCATTCACATGTGACCACCATATGAAACGTGCATGGGTTTAGTTTTAAAACGGTCAGCATGGTAGCTCGCCACTTTTCAAACACTCATGCCACTTTGGAACAGAGCCCCGAAATTGTGCTGGGATGTGGCCACATGGCCCCCCCATGCGCCCAACACCTCTGCCTTTGGGGGCTTAGTTTCGTTAATGGTGCGAAAAATTCACACATTTTGTGGCCATGTGTGCATGTGTTGGGTTTAGGAATGGAAAACACCCAGAAGCCAGGTTAGACACACAGAGGTGCAATTTGGCGAACCAGAGACAACGAGCTTGAAGGGGAAACTTCCAAGAAGCCTATCTTCTTCAATTTTTGGCCAAACTAGGTGCCGCAAAAACCCAACTAAGGGTTTTTGGACGTTCTGGAGCCATTGGAGCCATCTATTTGGCATTTTGAGCATTGTAAAGCACTGATTTTAGCACTTTGAAAAAATAATATAAAAGGTCCATTGGAAGTTGGACCAGGAGATGTAGCCCAAGAGAGGGGTGAACTCCTTTATCATTTGTTGTGTTATGTGTTTACTGTTCACTGTTATTTGCTGGTTATTATCTTCATCTTGAATGTGAAAGTTTCTCTAAATTATGTGTTTGCAAATTGATCCTTTTGCCTAAGCACACTTAATTAAAAACTTGCAAAATATTTCAAGATTCAAGCCTTTTTTTTTATTTTCAGATCAAGAGAAGTGAAGAAGGTCACATGTGTGGAGTGATTTTTTCATACAATACGTGGTTTGCAGTGGGAAAAATTGTGTATATATGCAGGTCACAGGTGTGACAAATCACATATATATGCAGGTCCCAGGTGTGACGAGTCATGTATATCCGCAGGTCATAGGTGCGACGAATCATGCATATATGCAGGTTACAGAAGAGGTGAATCACATATATACATAGGTCACAATAAGGTGAACCACATGTATACGCGGATTGCAAGAGGCTGAATCATGTATCTGATTTTAGGGCAAGAGCAGGTTCGTACATGCTGGCAGGTGACGTCAGTAAGAAGCACATGGGATCTACAACAAATTTGTGGGAAGAGGAGATTTTGAGGTATTTGTTGAGGTTTGGTTTTGAATTTTTGGTAGGACAAGGTTGTCCTCAGATTTTGTTTATTGGAGGACAAGTTGTTTTTCAATTTTGATGACTTTGGAGGACAAGGTTGTCCTAATATTTTGGTGATATTGTATTTGTTGGGAGGGATGGTTTTTCCCTCAGGATTTGTGATGTTAACAAGATTACAAAACTAAAATTGTGTCTCATGTGTATTGACGATTCATCTTTGATCTTTCTTTTTCCTCTGCATATGTTTTCTAGTCAATAATTTCAATGTAAAGTTGTTCAGTGATAAAAAGTAGGGCTTTACTATTAGATCACTAGGAAGCAATTTTCAGATACGAAATTAGTCACATAGAGTTGCATGTGAAAATTGACAAGCTTGAGTTCAAACAACTCCTACATAGTTTTATGAAAGTAATGCTTTGAAATATAGTGCTACTGGAAATAATTCTTGAACTACTTCCAAGAAATCTCTTCTCGTTGATGCACTTAACTAGCTTGAGTTGATCCCACCACATGGAAATATTTTCTTGTAAATGATATATAGTGATCCTGGCTTCTAGATTGGATGAGTAATTATGCAACTGGAAATCTTTTGTTATCCCTAGCAACCAAACTTCCACATCCTCTCCCCTTTTGTTTTCACTGTTAGATGTTGGTGGCTTAAGCTTCCTAATCTCTCCTTGAAAACTATCCAAACCACGCCTTCTTCACTAATATCTAACATGGGACACTTATAGACTACTCTTTAGTTTTTCAAATGCATGTGACTTCTTATCCAAGTGTGGGTGAGTAGTGATGCCTTTGGGTTCTGGTAGCACTTCTTGAGTGCCTAAACCTTTTGTAACTCTGCCTTCTTGAACGTGATCTTCCTTCTTCCCCATGCCTCGAATATGATCCATTCTTTATTTTCTTCTATAGTTGATTCAAGCTCTATAGAAATTGAGTGTTTAATTGAGTTTGCTTCTCCTAAGCTCTTATTAGCCTATCATTATAAAATCTGTAAATGTACACCTCCATCTTCAAAATCCTCATGGTTTCCACTAGATCTAATGGCTCCACTCTAACTCTATTTCCATTGGAATTTGTCTCCTCATTTGCCATACTGATATTCATGCCATTAACTTCATCTTCATGACTATAAGTTTCCTATGCATCTTTTATGTCCCCTCCTCCTCAATGTTGCTCTTCAATTATGAACTTTACTTGTTCTAGATGTAACACCGACTCTGCAAGAAATGTACATACAAATAATATTGTTAGAAAATCTCATTTCCCATACCTGTAACATTTATTTCAAATTCTGGAAATTATGCACATTGTCATTTTTTTTATCAATTAAGGATACAAGTTTTTCTTCTTCTCAAAATTTTAAGATTCGTGAAGAACTTATCCAAGATTTAGGTATTTATACATACTCTCTTCTGGATTATCTTTCCAACGACTGTACTCATGCCACAATCTAAGTTCATAGGTACAAGTTATAGCTTTCTAAAATCACCATTTTTTCCCATTTTCTGCACTTTTTTCATTAAACATAGTAACCGACTTAACGAGAATTGTGACCCCAAAACAAAAACTATAGCCCAAAAAACCCATATGTTGAGTAAAAACATCAAAATCAACCCCCTAATAAAAAAACGACGCTACTAGTAGCACCCTTTTTGTGGGGGAGTTGTTAAAATTGAGACTTTGTTTGAAATCACGACCTTGACAAGAAGACAAAACCTTAAAAGTGACACTTGAATAGAAAAATGATGTTACCAGTAGCACCAATTTTATTTTTGAAGTTAAAATCATGACTTAATTGAAAATGTGACCTTGACAATGAATACCATTGCAAATAAAAAAACTTAAAATTGACTTGTAAAAAAAACCCAATTAAAAAATAAAAAATAAAAAATTATTTTTTTAAATTAAAAAAAAAGTAAATTTAAAAAATAAAAAATAAAAAAATAACAAGGAAAAACAATTTAATTTTTTTTTAAATAACAAAAAAATACTAAAAACAAAAGAAAATAAAAAACCAAAAAAAAACTTTAAAAAATAAATTGACTGTGTATATCTTCATAGTTGGTCGTAATTGTTTTATTTCTCCTTTCTTCTTACCCGTCAATAATTTATTTATCGTTTCCCTGCCTCTCTTAGTTAGAATATGTCATCTTGGCATTAATTTATTTTAAATATTCTTATTCTATTCTTATTTTCAATGTTATTCTTATTTTCAATGTTTACTCGTTGACTCACGCCTCCTCTTACGCATAATCTATTTATTATATTCTTTTTTATTTTTAATTTAATTAATTTATTCTCCCCCCTTTTTCACAACGGTACTTTACCAACGACTAATTCGGTCCTTCCTTTACCAACGACTAAATGTTAAACGTTTCAAAAACATTCACACAATAAAAAAATTTCAAGAATTAAATTAAAAAAAAACATTAAATTGAAAACTAAGTAAACAAAATAAAATATAAAATTAAAAACTTTCAAATTAAAAACAAAACATTAAAAAAAAAAAAAAGAAAATGCAAACATGGGAGGAGAGCGATTCTCCAAATCGCCCATCCCCTAACCCGCGCCCCACACAATTGAAATAGTTTTTTTTTTCAAGTTTTATTTTCTTCTTTATTTTTTTTTTTCAATTGCGATTTTAGGAATAATGAATTTTTTTTTTCATAGGTTATTTTTTCAAAATTTTAAAGTAAATTTATTCTAAAAAAATAATTATTTTTTCAATTTATCTTTTTAATGTAAATGTATATAAAAAATGTTAATTAATTAATAAAATTTAAGCTAATACCATTTTTCTTAAGTTGTTAACTTTGTTATTGGCACAATCAGGTTGATAGGCCAACTTCTGCCACATGTAGAAGAAAGTATACTAAAAAACAAGAAAACATTTGTATTGGGTGAAGATAATACTTATGAAGGTGAGTACAAAGAAACTCTCATGTTGTAAATTTGATGTTTCTAGCAAATTATGCATTAATCTGAAATTGTCATCTTTGTCTTTTTTGCATTTTCTCCAAACTCAGAATTTTTAGTCAATGGTTATCTCTCAAACAAAGAAAAAATAAGAAATCTTCAATAAGACAAAGTTGTCTAGATTATTGAGGTGGTAAAATGGTGACTCGGATATTTTTTTCCCAGATTTATGTTCTGGGGTCCATTTTCCTCCTCTGAAGATCCTAAATTTTTAGCCAAAATGGTAATCTCTCAAACAAAGAAAAAATAGGAAATCTTCAATAAGACAAGGTTGTATGGATTGGTGAGGAGGTAAAATGTTGACTAGGATAATTTTTCCAAATTTGTATTCTGGGGTCCCTTTTCCTCCTCTGAAGATCCAAAAAATCCCTAAAAGGTCTTATGGAATAGTGGATTTTAGCCAAATGCTCCATTAGGTATCTTCATGTTTTCCCCCTGACTAACTATCAAAATTTCATTGGCAATGTGGCCCCTCCCAAGGAGTACCATATTGTTCCTTGAAAACCCCTAATTTTCATTTTTTGGGAATCTAGACCATTGACCCTCATTATTACTTTTATGGCCCTCGACAATGTGGGCCTACCCTTACAATTTCACTTGAATCTGAGCTTTCCTGCTCTTATTATGGCTACAACAAGATTTTGGATCTAATATTTTTTTTAATATGTCATCATCTTGCTGATGTGGCATGACACATGCCTATGGATGGGGCAGAGGGGTCCTACATGTCATCACCCACATTGGCCATGTCATCCACCTTGTCACCTCACATGCCAAGTCAGGTTCCTAGGTCCCTTTCTTACCGTTTCTTCTTTATTTTAACCAATTTAGGTTGCACTTGTACCTAGTTGTCCTTATCCATCCACTTGACACAATTTTGGTGATAGGTGAGACAAAGAGTCCCACTCTACCCTGACATCCTCCACCTGGTGCATGTTCATGGGTTGATGTGATGGGCAGGGGTCCCATCTCTGTCATCCCCTTGCCACTATGCATCTTCTCCGTGTTAGATATTAGATCAATGACTGAGATCTATTTCAGGCGCATAACATGCTCGCTCATTAGTTTTTCCCAATGCTCCCTTAACCTCTTACCTCTCTCATATTGCTTGGGTGACACGCGTCACACTATCAAAAAATATGGGCACTTGGCAAGCCTTTGCAAAACCACTTCGTCGAGGAATCCAATTTCAGAATGTTAGCCATACATATTGGTTCCTAAACCATATAGCCCCAATGTTGTAACCTTTGCTTTGATACCACTTTGTAACGTACCCATCCACCTCTATACGTTGTTGGAATGATGGGGTACTTAAAATTTCCTTCCACCGACTGAAAATCTCATGCTCTAATGGCATATTCTTCTTTGTCCTACTTTTAATAAATTAATGCATGCAAATGACAAGCAAGCTTATGCAATTATCATTAAAATATTCACAATTACAAATGCAAATTGCTTATTCATCATAATAAGAATTTAATCCATAATTTACACAATATTAAATCAATATAAATACAATGGACCATAATACTTATCTTTATAAAAATAAGATACCAACTAGCTGCAAACGTTGAAAGTTCCACCCAACCATGGGCATTGTTGCACTTAATCTTTCTACAACAGACCACCCTCGAGTTGGGGCTATGATTCCACAAGTATGGACACCTATGGTTGGATTTAATCCTCAGACACATAGCCTAATTCCCAAGTTGTTATGGTTTGTTCACTCTTATAACAATCATATCTCACCAACTCTCTTTCCTCTTCAACATACACAACCCAAAGAAGGGGATCCCTTTCTCTGTGACATAGTCCCTCGGGCTATTCCACTTCTTTCCTAGTCTCCAACATAGATTGACCAGGAAATATCACTATTGGTAACTCAATGGATTCTCAGTTGTGGTTATTTTTCTTCAATAGCAATAGTTTTCCATGCATAGGAGTTCCTTCACAAGAGTTCATTTTTCCTTTTTCATTACAGACATGGGATGGTGGCTTAGCATACATACCAAGTTTTCTATACAATGATGGACGATTCCCCTTGCATGACAAAATTTAAGAAATATGTATGCATGCCCGCAACTCACCATGTGACTTCCTAAGAAGCTCATGTAATTCACTCTTCCCACTAACTCCAAGGTGGGTATGACATAGGATGACATAAGCAAGAGACTTTAGGCTTTGTAATAAAATAATGTATTTTGGCTTTGGCCCCCTTTTATCCCCCTAAGCCCCCATTCATTCCTCTCTTGTGGAATCATAGCCCCTCATGTTCTTTTCCTTCTCCATTTGCAGTCGGTCATGTATTATTATTATTATTATTATTATTATTATTCAATGTACAATGTTTACATATTACATTGCTTGATCCTCAACCATTCATCACATATACAAATATACATTGCTAATCCGAAGATCAAAATTGGGGTGTTACATTTATATGCCATAATTATTAGATAATTCATGCATTATTAGACTATCGTCAAACTGAAAATAATACATTGTGTAATAAAAAAAATTGTGTTTTTCTCTAACATGTTTGACTAAGCTAGGTTATAGTAAAAAATAGTGAAGTGAAATAGGCATCTACATATGGTACATAGTGTGGATCCTTACATGGTCCCATTTGGAGAGAATGACAATGGACACCATTGAAAGTCCATTTTTAAAATAATAATAAGAAACTCTAATTCTCTAATGCTCATGCACACAGGAAGAATCCATTGGCCCCAATGTTGGATAAAAAGGATAAAAGGTAAGACAATATATTTTAAGGATACTCTTTTATGCTTGGAAAACTATGTTGAATAAGGTTAATATTGTCCATTATTTTCAAAGAATTATTCCCTACTCTTTAAGAAAGCCCTATTTCATCTTTATATGTGATAAGGAAATCTTGATTCCGGTTTCATATTTTAAACATGATCTTGTAAAGATCAAGGAGAAAATTTCTTTTGTTAAAGATGATTTACAAGTTAAATACTTTATAGTTATCATTGAAAAATCTTCAATACACTGATTTCTAAGTCTTAAGTTTTTTTTATTGAAGGAATCGTTGGTTTTACTAATTTGCAAAAGGTTTTTTAATTCTCGATTTTCTCTCTCATGTGGATAAAGGTCAATGTGTTGGTAATGTTCCTTAGTTTATGAGCAAAGTTTGTTTCTTTATGAAATCAAAGTTGGTTAAAGTCAATTTAGTCTTTATTAGTTGTGGTTAGTTATTCCTCGGATCAATAAACTATGATATATCCACATCCTACTTTTTGTCAAAATTTTCCAAAATTTTCGTTTACACTAATTTGAGCAAAGGTCTTCCTCATAGAATTGTGATAAAGTGTAATAATTGTTGTGAGCAAAAGTCTTCCTCATAGAATTGTGATAAATTGTAATAATTGTTGTGAGGAAAAGTCTTCCTCATAGAATTGTGATAAAGTGTAATAATTGTTGCGGGACAAAACTCTTGGATTATGGAATATTGTTTTCCATAAAAATGTGGTAGATTCTTACACGAAGATAAAGGTCTCTCAAATAAAGGTCTCTCGAGTTAAAATGTAGAAGAATAATTAACCCACATAATGTAGAAGAATAATTAACCCACAATAATGAGAAGACTCAAGGATGAATCATCGACCAACCAAAGATATTGAAAAATCTTATAAGTTTTAAAAATTAATCGTGTCGTTCTTATTAAAGGGTATGGTGTAGATATTGATATAGCCATGACCCCATTATCCTTAATTTCATAGTTTAGCTACTGCCTTAGAAGTAAAAAGGGGAGGCACGACTTAGTTCATTTGGATAAACGAAGGGAACCAATGAACAATCCAATTGTTAAATGCAATTTGTGTTCTAGAAACTCTAATAATGTCAAAATAATTCACACTAACGAAAAAATGAGTTCCATTATTTGCATAACCCTAAGCTTGGGAAATGAGTTGTTGTTTAGAGAAGGCGGGAAGGCGATTTTCAAATCGTGAAAGAACCAAAGATGCATGATTCCATGGGTTTGGCTTTCATGGACTCTGGAGACTTTGATAATGTACTTTATGTGGGATAGAACTAGGTTATCGTCACCTGTTTAATCATTTTATGGTCGCTTTTCCATTTAAGTTAGAATTTTAGGTGAGTTGCAAATGGAACGCTTTGGTTAGCATTACTAATGGATTTGATGGGAGTGGGCAAGGGGAGTTATTACTCTAGGTACAATGCTTATTAGCTCATTTTTCCTGGTCTTAGTGCCATTGTTTATTGGAGGCCTTTTAATGCTATCCAGAAGGAGCCTTGACAAAGATCTCAAACCCTGTCTTATTTTTCATTAAACTCTCTCTTGTTTGCTAGGATTCCCTTTACATTGATGATACTACTCTGACACCCAGTCTTTAACTGTTTTATGAGGTGGGGTTTTCAATCGCTAACAAGTGCCCATTATTATGGATTGTGATGTCAGCACACTTATGAGCGCGTCTGACAAGGAGCATTGGGAGAAGGTTGGTTTATTCGCATCGATGGATGCGTCAAAATAAGTTATTACTCATGCCCATTGTTGTCACCCGGAACTGAAATGGGTTGCATGCAAAACAATTCCAAGGCAACCTCGAACTGCTTTGGATTGGAAGCTTCCCCCCCCAACCCGAGAGGGATCTCTCGAACAATGTCACAATATGATCTTCAATAAGCGTAAAAAGTGTTAATGTTTATGCTATTATTATAGTTCTTTGCATTTCATAAAGATAAGAGCATAATAAGCACAAGATCACTAAGAAATACACATCCACAATAGACACAACATTTATCCTGGGAAACCCTCTAGGGGAAGAAAACCCAGCAA
>ML836536.1:31908-46568 GCA_009831015.1 Picea engelmannii | reverse complement strand
TCCTCTTTATTCAATGCAATTTGTGCATCTGTTGGTGTGGAGGATGACCCCTCATGAGGATCACCATCATCAAAAGTGACCAGATCTAGCACTAGTTCATTAAGATCCAAGCTGACTAATTAATTACAAAAGTACATTCACTTTAATAATTAACTTATTAAGTGAATTTCCTCAAGTTGAGAGGCATTAAGGACAGCTCCTACGTGTTAGACACATACCGACGTGGAAGTACATGTCCGATGCTACTAAATCATCAACAATAGATGAGGGGGATTCATAGGTTGAAAGAACCCCCGATTGGTATAATCGGGCAATAGATTGGAATTGCAAAATCAACTTACGAAATTTGAAGACAAGGTTAGGCAAAAGGGGATGGTTGTAGCATGTTTTTCAGACTCTAAATTCTAGAGGCCATTTAGAGCCTCATTGATTATGTATTTTGTTGTTGATATGTTATGTTGCACGGGGACCTGTCCCCTTCGAAAAAACCCTCATACCTTGCGCTATGATATACCAAGGACTTAAGGACAGCTAGGAAACATTCCATAATCAATTGGAACGTCATCGGGGACGTGGGGATGTCCAAGCCATCCCCTATCCATCCCTCGCTTAAATCGAGGACTTTTAGGGTACGGTTCTGCTGTCCCTCGAAAAAATCGGGGACGGTTGACCGAACCTCGACCCCACCCCATGGATAAAATTAAAAAACAATAAAACACCGTAAATCTAGACCACCCCCTAAATTCTAAACCCACGCGCTCTAAACCCTACCCAACACCTCTTTTTCTCACCCAGCAAACTAATCTTTCTTCTGCTCTGTCATTTTTTAACTCATCACAACTCTATTCTAACTTCTTTGTCGCGCCTTTATTCCAACACTCATCCATTGCCCTGCTCTATTCCAGGGTTCCAAGACCACGCGGATTAACTACCCATGGTTTTCTGTTTCAGCACCCATCATCGTTGTCGATCGTTCTGCATTCCACCACCGTGTGTTCCAACTTCCAATTCCACAGCATAGTTGTTCGAGTTCTCGATCGTGATTGTTCCAGCTTCCAGCAACGCACAGGCACAGTTGTTCCAGCTTCCAGCGCACAGGTAACATCATTCAAAGACTTAGTTATTTTTTTAATATTTTAAATGTTTAAACTTTGAAATTAAAACTTATTTATATAATATTAATATTTAATATTTATATTTGGTATATATAATATGATACATTCCAGCGTCCAATTCCAGGTCACATTTGTTAGAGTTCTCAATCGTGATTGTTCCAGCTTCAAGCAACTTTAAAATTTAAATTTTAAAATTTGTAATAGTTTTTAATTTTATAAATTATATTTAAATTTTTAGTATTTATCATTTTATCATTTTATATATATGTTATATACTATATAGTATAACAGTTATAGTATATAGTATATAAATTTTATAAATATTAAATATTAAACAGTATATAAATTTAGAATATATATATATATATATAGTAAATATAGTTTATAATTCATTTTATCTATTTAATAAATTAAAATTAAAAATATCAGTATGCCACAATTAATTATCAGTGTACTACACAAAATTATCAAATTAATAAATTAAAATTATCAGTCGTTAAGTTTCTTTTAAAAAAAAATATTTCCAAACTATTTTTGCTCTTTGAAATTCTGAAAATTTTCAGATGGACAGCTCTTCTCCATCTCCTCAAAGGCTCAATTTGAAATGAGAGGATCTCCAAATATGATGCCTGAGTCAACTGAAAATCAAAACTTGGTTTCTAATGCCATCAAAGTGAAGAAACCTTTGTTGCAATTTCTGAAGAAAGACAACCCAAAACAAGAGGAAAAATAGTGGTGGTTCAGAGCAATGGTTATGCAACCTTTACAATCATGTGTTTAAGGGCAGCTACACTAGAATTTACCATCATCTATTGGCTATTCCAGTGTCCAAGGAATGGAGTAAAAATATGCACCTGCTCATTGGAAAAAAGAGTTGAGATGACTAAACTTCACATGGTTGCCACAGGTGGTACTATTATTGCAGAGGCGGAGGAGGACAGCTCTTCCATTTTTTTAAAACCGAGAGTTCTTGGCTCAACGGAGTCCTCTCATAGAGCAACCAATGAGCATGATCAAGTTGATTCAATAGGAGGTTCTAGTAACACTATTTCAAGTACGAAACTTGTTGTCATAGAGATGTTCAATGCACAACGCAAGGTGGAGATTGATGATGCAGTGACTGAATTTTTCTTTGCTAATGGAATATCATTTAATGCCACCCATACTCCTCTCTAAAAAGAGATGATAAGGAAAGTCATTGTTGTTGGCCCATCATTTCAGCCCCTGGTTACAATAAAATGAGGACAACATTGTTAGATAGAGGGGTCTCAAAAATGCAAGGGTTGAGGGAAGTCCTTAGAAAATCATGGGTTGTTTTATGGGTGTTCAATTGCATGGATGGTTGGACAAATATTCAACAAAGGCTCTTGTTGAACATCATTGTCACCTCTCCACAAGGGCCCTATTTCTTCAGGGCAATTGACTGTTCTGGAAAGATGAAGGATGCAACTTTCCAGTTTGAGGTATTGAAGGATGCAATCAAAGAGATTGGTCATACAAATGTAGTTCAGGTTATCACAAATGTTGCACCGACTTGTAAGTCTGTGGAGCTAATGATTCAAAGCAGGTATAAGCATCTATTTTGGACTCTTTGTTGTGTGCATGCTTCGAATAATGCACTGAAAGACATTGGGAAAATTTCTTGGACTGCCCGCATTATTTTGGATGCAAGAGATGTACAAATGTTCATTTGCAACCACCATGCCTCTCTAGCTATTTACATGATTTATGCCAAAAAACGGTTTTTGAAACCAACAAATACAAGGTATGCCACCTATTTTTATATCAGGAACAGCTAGGAGAACACTGCTAAATATAGTACGCCTTAAAATAGGCAATGCTAAAAATAGCAACTTTTTACATGTCAATAAAATCAGGCTCATCAGATTTGATTTTCCACAAGGAATCCAAATATGTGCTCAGAATCGTCATCTGAGCACTGAAACTCTAACTTCTAAAAATAGTAGTGTCTTGCATGTTGCCCAGAAAAAGTACATCAGCATTGTGAGCTCACAAGGACCCCAAATATGTAATCATCTTTGACATGCAGACCTCCGAACTCTGGCTCCTAAAAAGTAGGAAGACAACAAAAAATAGCAATTTTTCCCAAAACTGATGAATATGCCTCTAAAATGTCTCTGCCCTTGACAATGAATTGTGATCCCTGGAAAACCTGTCTCTGACTACCAACTTGATGAAAGCTAGCTAGATCTTAACCCTGCATTTGCATAAGCAAAACTGGGGTTACCAGGTCCCTAATGTAAATATAAACAACCTAGACCAACATTTTCGCTCAGTTTACCCACTTTTTCCTGGTATTGATATGGTTTTCTATTTATTATTGTTCACTGATGAGAAGATTGCACTGAAGCACTAAAATCTCTCTGGTGTTACACTTTAAAGTGAATTATAAATTGTAATCACTAAAACAACATCCCTATTTTCAGATTCATAATTTTCAGTGAAGCATGAAAGCCTGTGTACCCACCCCCTGTGGGGCCCACAGTTGGGGTCCCCACATTCCAGGGACCTTGAAGATGGGTAAAAAATATCACCAATTGGCCAAGAAAGGCATTGGGTACACTGGGAACATTACCTACACTCCCAGCCAGATTCGGGAATGTTCCTAGTGTGTTCCCGCCGGTCAAGGTTACAGACCTCCTTCAGTGCTTGACCAACCATGTGTAGGCCCCAAAGGGCCCAGCTTGGGGTGACAGCTAAAAATACTGAAAAAGAACACCAAAACAAAAATAAAAAACAAGGAATTTGTTACACTAGTCGAATGGCAGTAAGAAGGCGCTTGGTTATGCAATCAGGAACCTACAACAGAATATTGACCCATCTTTTGAGAAAACACAGGCATGCACTTGTTCAAGTGATAATGAAACAAAATCCTTCAAACCTAACTCCAGGAATAAAATCTGAACCATAATTGATTGAACACATGTTTTAGGTATGTTGCCACTCCAGCTTATATACACAGACTTCAGTACAGATTTGGGGATTTTGCCATTTTGGTCTCTGTAACTGGCCACTTTTGTGATTAAATAAATTATCATTTTAGATTTTAGTTTATTATTTACAGAATCACAAATGGTATCAGTATGTATCGTGTATGTGTCCATGAGTGAGTTAATTTTTATATTCCTTGGTAGTTTTGTTTAGTTTCTGGATTTCTTCTCAATTGTTTTTGCCATTCAGGACACCCATTCCAATGTGCCACCCAGGTCCCCCCATTCCAGAAACTAGTGCAACAGTGATATTTTTCAATATGATTTTACGAAATCCTGATATCCCACTAGCCCATTTCCAGGAATATTAAAAACTGGTTTCAACAATATATCACATTTTATAATTATTAATTTCTATAAAATCTGTGGTTTTTCCAATAACTTAATTAAATAAGGCAATGAAAGGGACTACAAACAATATGAATTAGGAAAGTGAAAAAAAGGCTTATGAAATGACCAAATGACAAAACGATTTTCGCAGAGTCTATGTATATTTTTTTCTCATTCAGAATGACAACTGGCAAGACCTTCAAAATGGAAAGGTTATCAAATGCTGTAAAATTAATTGTATAATGTGTCTTTTCGAACCATAAAATGACATTTACTGGAAAAATAAGACAAAGAGTACTCCCCATTGGCCTTCAGATAAGAAGGCATTTGCCTAAAATGTTATACAGAAAGATTGAAGTGAATCAAATAAACTTACCTTTGTTGACACTTCGTCCAAGATTGTTGCTAATTCGCAATGGATCAACAACATTGAAATGCTTGGAAACAAAGGATTGACCTTGATTTTCATGGCCACCAGGGAAAACTGCATATACCGTGCTACAAGCATCAAGGAACACCTTAGTAAGTAGCAGCTCGCCTCCATCCTTTCGAGGTGGTTCCACTGGATAAAGTACCCAAAAGCAGGAAATATTGAAAAAGAGTTTAGAGACGATTTAATAAATATCCCAAACAAGAATTAGAAGCCCACTTACACCAAACTCACAAACAATGAGGTAACAGACACCAAAGAATTTAAAATATTATTATGGAAGTAGGTTTGAACTCTTCAAAAAACTGGTCAAGGGCCTAGATAACTCTGCTTGATTTCAATTGCATTCCACAGTCTACTTTTCATCAAGAAATAAGAAACAGTGTACCTGCCATCTCTGGAAGTGATGAAAGAAGTATTGGACCCCAAAGACTAACGCAATAATTCTCCCAATCAAAGTTACTGAAAAATGCCAAAAACAGATACAGAACCTGAAAGTTTCACACCAACAGGGCCAAGGAGGTTATCATAATCTCCAATATATATCATGACAGAACCATTTTGATTGTCCTATAAGTGTCTGATATGAGAAGCTGGATAAATACACCTCACCTCCAACGGACCACTAAAAGAGTTGTTAAATACATGAAATATGTACAAGACCAAGGTCTCCAAAGCATAGGTAGAAATAAGCCCATGGTGGGCACCCAGGATGCGACTCTCATAGTAGCACCAGGCCTTAACTAAGATAATACTCCTCTTGAATAAATGATTCTGGCCAATCAGATGATCTACCTACATGAATTAAATCCACATACTAGTTTATCTATCCTTCTTACTTAGGTATGGAAAAAATAATATAAGATAATGATGTTCTCTATTGCTTATGTAGCTTTTAATCCATGCAAAGAATGGTCACCAGCTTTTCCAAACCTCCTCTAGAAAGCAGAGTGTACACAATCCACCAAGCTGATTAAAGGAAATGTCGACTACAATGTTCTCCACAAGACATTTGATTATCTTCACCTGCATGTGCCAGGATAAGCATATCAGGACATGAAACATTCACATTATCTTATCTAACATGAACTTCAGATCATAAACAAGTTGTGATCAGAGATGAAAAGAACCACAGTAAATTAAAAAAACATACAAAAAGCTAATAGAAAATTCCCTATCAAGAATCGGATACAAATTTCTAAATACTTCCATACATACATACATATATATAGAAATATATATATATATATATATATATGATGGACACTAATAATCTTCAAGGCAAAGGCTATGTCAGAGGCCTAAACCTAGTAAGTAGCTAAAATTGAAAAGATATCCTAGTTAAAAGTGAAAAGATACCTCCTGTCAGTACATTCTTATAATGAAACAGACATAATTTACAAAACGGGAAAGCTACATATTTCAGATTCCTTAAAAAGGGCAACGTACAGTAAAAGATCCCTTTTGCTGATCAAATATTTGTGTAGAGCTGTTTCTGATATTTTAGGAAAAACATAAAAGATTCTGTATTTAACAATGTTTTTACTTTGAATATTCTTTGCTCCTTTGCTGGACAAATATTTCTACAGAGATGTTTCATATATCTATGAAAAACATCAAATATTCTAAGTACATAATATTTTTCCTTCAAAAGCTTATTCTTCTTCAAATGGACCTTCCCTGCACAGCTTGTTAAACTGATGTGACAAAAAAATCACATGCATACTTTCATCTCAAATTTCTCATTTTAAAAACTGTTTCATGACAGTAGTCAACTCCACAAAAGTGTAATAGACTTTGGCATTTCTCTAGCCCTTGTATATTGAGTAGCTGCTACAAACATGAGACAGGTAAAGAATTAAAACATTCAAACAGATAAGAGAAGGAAATAGAAGTAACTAATAAGAAAAGAATAAACACCTTTATGGGTGGTGTTCAACATTTACTACTAAATGGCTGTTAGCAATGTTCCACCGTGGTTGGGAAACAAAAAGATAGGGGGGACAGGATAACAGGATCAAGGTATGGAAGGAAAGACCTCCCAATTTCAGGTGCTGATCCATAGGACAATACCTGATAGAACATATATATATATATATATATATATATATATATACACACACACACAAAAAGTTAAAATGCACACCAGTATGGGACTGTGTAAAATAATTGTGCCGAGAGAAGCAAGGTGCAGTAGCCCTGGTGGAAGAGATCAGTCATGTAACATAATGTCACTAAACATGTGTAACACTAGTCAACTAAAATTTAAAAGAATGAAATCAAATGTCTAACGTGAAAAAAAAGGGTTGAAGTGAAAATAAAGTATCATAGATCCATCTTAACCCCAAATCTTTTAAGCAGCGACAGGTTTGCACATGTGTTTTAATCCCTCTCAGTGCTTAATAGATCCAGGGTTTGGAACTTTGGATATATGCTTGTTGATATGACACAATAATGTATGTAATCATATTACATGTTTAAGATCATTTGTTCATCCATGTGTTGACATTTCTATCTTTTACACCTTCCAAGCCCACAAGAAGAAAAGATGGGGCTAGTTGACGAACATACAAATTGAAAATGATATGTATATTGTGCGGATATAGCCCCAATGGTTAGCTAAATCAGTTGAACCATCCACCCAAGGCATATTGCCGACAGGGAGGCCATACGTCACAAGTTCAAATCTGGTCTAGTCCCTCAAGGTTGCCAATCGCTATTGTGGCTGGCGGTTGAGCTGCCATCCATCCAGACATTCCAGGGAAGAGGGAAGAATCCCACATGGTTTTCTTTGGAAAAAAATTGTGTATATCTTTCGGAAGAAAGGACCTGTACAATATGTACCACACAAGTCATTGAAGCAGTAAAAGCTTACCTCCTGGATTGTCCAAACTCCAACCTACACACCCCATAGAATTAAGTACAAAAAGAATTGCAACTACGATTCCCTCCAAGGTATTTTATCCAACGGAAACCAAAAATAACTAGGAAATTTTATAGCTGAGATGGCTAAACCAAATAAACTAGATCTTAAATTAAATTACAATTAAATTCGATCATCGATTTTGATTCTGCAAGAAAAGGTCCTATAGACCAGTTAGGTCTCAAATGACGTTAAAAGCAAGCATTCACATATACATAGCACACCTGTGAACTTGAAGGAATCCATGTCAAAAACATGATTTAATTACATATTGTACATGTCATTATATGTCCAAGGTTGTTTGATGATTGATCATCCTTCTGCTAACTTTCTCTCTTAAGTTCCATGGAGCACTAGGGAGCCATATGGGCTCAAGCCATGGCCCACGTGAAAAAATTAATTCAGTCCCATTAGGCAAGCCCGCAATAAGGATAGGTGAGGTGAAATGGATAAATAAATGCTCAGAAAAAATAGCCCTTGTTCTTTTATACATAGATTACAAAATTTTGATATATAATGAAAAAATATTCATAAAAACAATTAGAAATAATTGTGTTTTTCATTTGGGTTTCTACCATAGTGGACATCAAGCTCAAAAACCCAGGGGGTAAGGTGGGTGCATCCATGTAAGGGGTGTCTCATACACCAAATCTGGCATGTTGGCTAAGTCGTGCACTAAAAAATGCCTTTACACCTTTATACATGTATTATAAACTTCAATATTTAATAATAAGAATTCATAAAAGCAATTAGGCATATTAAATATTCACATTGCAGCATCTAATCATACAGTTGAATATGTTTTTTGTGTTTATCATTTGGGGCACAACCATCGGGTCAAAAACCAAGGGAGCAGGATGCATGTGTCCCAGTAATCGGGATAATGGGAATCTCATATGCCAAATCTAACTTGCCTTGTTTTTTAATTCAAAGACCATAAATTTTCAACATATAATGAAAAAGAACTTCATAGAAACAAATTAGAAATAATAAATATACACATTTCAGAAGCTAATTAGACAGTTGAATCGAAAATGTCTTTAGAGTTTTTTATTTGGGGCATTACCATGGTGGATGACAAAGTCAAAATGCAAAGGAGGTCAGGTAGTTGTGTCCCTGAAAGGAGGGCTCATAGACAAAACCTAGCATGTTGGCTAGGTACCTAAAAGACCACCTTTACCCTTTTATACATAAATTATAAATTTTCAATATACAATGGAAATACATTCATATAACATACAAATTGCAAAGGCATTCCATTTACAAGGCACAATATTATCACATCACGTGTTGTACCATATGAACATGGAAGCAAAGAGGATAACCCCACCCAATCAATCCCATCGCCAATTCACAAGCAGGCCCTACACCTCCAGGAACATGTCCCCTATATGACATTGATTGACTATCAAACTCTATATGCACTCAAACTACCTAATGGCAATCCACCATAGCACTAGAATGTACATGTGAACTACACTATATAGTTAGGGAATGTCATCAGGACTATGATGTGTTTCTCATACCAAAGACAAGTACAAGAAAATCCCTAGTTGCTAGGGATATCCCCCAACTTACGGGGGTCATCCATCAAGCATAAGTCCCGAAACCAAGGGACATCACCCTGAAACAAGAAAAAGAACATTTAAAATAGAAACTAAAGCATTTAAAAAAACATGTGAGTCCCAACAACAGACTAGGGAATCTGCATTAGTGTTATTAAAACCGGCCCGGTCCAACAAAACCAACTGGTCAAACCAGCCTTCTGAGCGAAAGCGGTCGGACCAGCAACCAGAACCGTTTTTGGCTGGTTTCGTACCAATCTGGCCGGTTACATACCAGAACCGGCCGGTTCCGTACCGTTCCATACAGCACCCATACGGCACACTTAAAGGGGCAGATTTCAAAAAAAAATTAGGGAAAAAAACAAATTTTAGGCCTAGGGTAATGGTAATGTTAAATTCTTAAAAGTGGCATTCTCCTTTATCTTTCATTTTCATCCATTCTCCTTTATCTTTCATTTTCATCCTTTTAGTTAAAATTTTAACATTACCATTAATTGTTTCAGAATGTTTGAGAGTGGTTCCAACCTCATTGGACTTCATATGCAGAAAGTAGAATTTTAGGTCTCATTCAAAAATCAGCAGACTTAACAGTTTTCAGGATTTCAAGATTGGCATGATTGCAACGTTTCTACTAGATTCTGTCATGTATGAGGATATGGAACTGGCATTTAATCAAGAGCACCAAACCCTCTATGTACCTCGATGTTGGTGACATTGATTATTGAACTCTTCTGCCATGACCCTAGTAAAAATGTACACTTCACTCAAGTAAAATCACTTATTAGGCATGTTAAGCTTTTTCTATCTTAATTTAATGCTAAGAGGGTGACACCGATGATGAGGATCGTAATATAAGTAATGATCTTGGACTCTAGAGGCCATTTAAAGCCTCGTTGTTGATGTATTTTCATTTTGGTTCAAAGATGGATTGCACTCGATGTTATTTTGGTTATAATGCACTCTTGCTATATAAATGAGAAACTTTGCATATTTTTGCATACATAAATGGTTTGGATTAATATGGATGCACATGAATATATATGTTTTTCCAAACTTTGAATATTTTATGTAGTTTTTGGTCGGGCGGTTTTTATTTCCAATTTTTTACCGGTCTAGTCCGGTTACGCATTTCTAGGGTTGACCACTGCAATACGGTCCGATTTCGCATTTTTGGGGTCAATCGCTCCGTTCCGGTCCGGTTTCCAGTTCTTATAACATTTCTGCGTTGGTGCCCATCAATTTTGCAAGAGAAATCCTAGGTTTTTTCATTATGACAACAGACAAGGAGACATAAAAAAATTAGTTGATTTTCTCACACATTCACTTGTGGAGGGAAACAACATCAAAAGGAAAAATCACACCTATGCAACTATTTTTCATTCATTTGCACACAATTTTTTATTGTAGTAGCAACAAGCAATTAGAGACATTTTTCTTTTGTAGGCCAAGGCCAAAACAAATTTCCATGTTCATATTTTCATCTCAACCAAACCTCCCACTCCCTTGTGGACACTAAAAATGTGTTGAGAGGGTAATGAGGCCCAAGGATCAACAAGGTGGGTGGGGGGCAGCAAAAGTGTAGAAATTGTTTGCCATTTTGCATTTTTGGAGCAAATGGTCCATGCCATTTGTGATGGTCCAACGTACCATAAGGCACCTAGCCTTGAGAGGCTTCACATAGTGTTGGTGGAGAAACTCTACATTGAGAAAATGATGACCATCATTAATGTATATTCCTTAGTCAATCCTTATATTTTAAAGGTGAATGAATGTTTAGGTCAAGAGAACAAAAAATTTCTTGAAGGATCAATTATGCAAGGCCATTGGATTTCCAAGCTAATTGAAAATGGGTGGAAAGTTGAAATGGTTATATGTAACAATCACCAATCATAGACCATTTATAACAAGTTTGCGAAGGTGTAGATGGTTAAACCCTTTAATACTAGATTTGACACATACTACATTCTTCTTGTTGTTCTCTTAGCTATTCTATTGAGATGCTAGGTCTTAGAGACGCTAGCATTGGGGAGGATCTTCTCTATCTGGTATTTTGATCTGATGATGGTGATGTACCAGTTATTTCTTGGACTGAATTCTTCTATAAGAAAGGTTGTTGGGTTTTCTCTGAAGGTTGGGTTTCCCAAGATAAGCTCTTGTGATCTTGTGTTGTGTTCTTGTGTCTATTGTGCATGGTTAATATTTCTAGATCTTGTTATTTCCGCTACAGTATTATAGTTGATATTTTCAGTGTATAGTTATTCTATGATAACTGTTGTATGAAAGTGAATCTTGTTATTAAATCATAAGGCAATAACTATCAAGATCTGAGAATCCGAAAAATCAACATGGTATTAGAGCTTTGTTGAAATATTGCCACTGCACAATTTCTATTTCCACTGCAATTTGCCACTGCACAGACCTGAACTTGTCAAGCTTGTTAAGCAACTTATTGAAGGACGTTGAGACTAATTTTGTCATAGATCAGCGCGCCCTAGCCTAGCGCACCTCTTGGTGGTCTCAGATTGCAACTTGGTGAAAGTTGAAATTTCACATAAAACTCACTATAGCAGTTGCAAACACCACACTTTTTGTGAAGCTTTTTGAGCATTCATTAAGCTGAGTTGAGAAGAATTTTAGCATAGACCAACTCGCCTTGCCCTAGCACACCTACTGCACTTCTCAGACTAACAATCAATCAAAGTTGAAATTTTATGGTTTTCGGGTTATTGACATTTTACTGACATTGAACCTTTTGATTTAGATTTCTGACTTCTTCTTGTTAAGATTGTAATGTTCCTGACTTGGCTAGTCTAGGAAACTCTGCTAATGTGTGTGTAGGATTAATTGTTTACAGCATATAAATGAGCATTCAAATAATAATGGTGACAAAAGACTACAAAGCTTATATTATGAAATCTCCGTAGAGTACAAATGTCGAATGCGGTTGAATAAAATAAATCACTCAGCTAGATCAATGACAAAAGGATCTTAACCAGAATACAATAGCAACTAAAACAATAATACCCAATACCCGAAGAATGTTGTGGAGTGCAATGGATGAGATGAAGAACTGTTGCGGATATGACAGCATGTACGGCAACTGCTGCAAGTCTGGGAAGTTCGCCCTGGTGGCTATACCTCTCGAAAATGCCTGGAAACTGTCCCAAACAATGCGCCCTGCTCTGCCTCACAGTCCTGGTGGTTGTCCGGACCTCAACTGGTGTATCTGGTCCCCAGATGGATCCCTCTGGGGGAAATGCACCCCCTCTGCTCTAGAAAACTGCGCCCTAGTGATTCGACCGTTGGAATCGACTAATGTGTGTCTCAAACTGATCGCCCAGGTCTACCTATAATGTTCCTGACTTGGCTACTCTCAGAAACTCTACTGTGTGTAGGATTAATTGTTTACAGCATATAAATGAGCATTCAAATAATAATGGTGACAAAAGACTGCAAAGCTTATATTATGAAATCTTCGTGGAGTACAAATGTCGAATGCGGCTGAATAAAATAAATCACTCGGCTAGATCAATGACAAAAGGATCTTAACCGGAATACAATAGTTATACCTACATCGTTCCTCAAATACCCTTCAACCCACTTGTTGACGATCTCGATCTGCCCATCTGTTTGAGGGTGATAGTTGGTGTTGGGTGTCAACTCTATCCCCACCAATCTAAACAACTCCCTCCAGAATGTCCCAATAAACCGACTGTCCATGTCACCTTAGTCACCTGGTTCATGTTCGGCGACCTTCAAGTTCAACAAAAGTTTGACAATGAAAATCTTGGGAATAAAATTCGGCATACTACAAATTTGAAAATTAAAAAATATATATAATAAAAGTATAAATGTATATAAAAATATATATATTAAAAATATAAAAATTGAAAATATATAATAAAAACTGAAAAATTAAAAATTTAATATATAATAAAGTATAAGATTAAAAAATTAAAAAAAATTAAAAAAAATATATATATATATATATAAAGTATAAAATATATAATAAAACTATAAAATATATATAACAAAAGTTAAAATTTGAAAATTAAAAAATTAATATATAAAAAAAGTACAACATTAAAAAATATTAATATTAAATAAAAGTGTGAGTTGCCTATCGAGTAGGCTATCAAGTAGGTTAGCAGCGACCTGCGGGCTGGATTCGGTCAATCGTAGAGGGTACGGGTACCATAGTAGACTCCATCGTCGAGGGTAAGGGTACCATAGTGGACTCCTGACTCACTCCACTCAACTGTAGACTATCCAAACTCCAAATCAAGCACAGGCCACGGGACGCATGCAGAACTCAAAGTTGTCGTCGATCGAGTGGGCTAGCAACTAGAACAGTGGACTGTCTCTGGTCATGGGTAAACTCTTGCAAATCGAATGGAGGACAAGAGTGTGGGCACAGAACACAGGCAGAAAAGCAACAGAACCTTGGCAATGCGAATTAGAACCGAGGGTTTATATGGGCTTTGTATTTTGCTTTTTAATTTTAAACCCCGAATTCAAGCGATTTTTAACGATTTTTTTTTATGTTCAAGTTCGAGTTAGCATTAGGCTTGGAGTTCGACGAACATAATGGAATATATTCGAATTCTGATCAAATTCGGTGAATTTCAAACTTAATGCTTGAAATTCACTGAACCCGGTGACTAAGCCTGTCACTGATGATGTTCCTCAACAACCCATGAAGTCAAAAGATCTCCTTGAAGAATAACTAAGCTACCTGAACTGCGTTGTACTCTGTCAGTATGGCATAGAAGTGAGAAAACTTGGTCAATTTGTCAACCACTACATAGATACAGTCCTTACTCTGGACCTTGGGTAGGCCTGTGACGAAGTTCATCGATATACTTTCCCATTTCTGCTCTGGACTGGGAAGTGGCCGAAGTAGCCCTCCTGGAAGAGTATGCTCTGACTTGTTCTACTGGCAAATCACACACTCACTGATGTGTCTCATAACGTCCTGTTTGAGGCCCTTCCATGAGAACCTCTCCCTGATCTGTCTGTAGGTTTTGAAAAAACCTTGATGGCCTGCTAGTGGTGAATCAAAACTGTTGTGAGGATCTTCTTCTTGAGCACCAAATCTGGCACTAAGTAGACTCTGTCCTTGTAGAATATGACATCGTCAATGACCACATACATGTCATCCTATATCTGCCCATCCATAACCTCGCAAGCGAACTTGTTCTTGGAATATTCCACTAACAAGTGGGATTCCCAATCTACTAAAATCTCCATCAAAGAACATGTCGCAGGTCTCCTCGATAGTGCATC
>ML836536.1:14782-26275 GCA_009831015.1 Picea engelmannii | reverse complement strand
ACTCTGAGTGAGACTAAAGAGAGTCAGTTTGCTCAGAAAGAGAATCGATCATTCGGAGGGAGTTCCCCCTCTGATTCAGGTGGGAGAGAGATATCTTCCAGGACTGACAGACAGGTGTCATGAGTTGAGGAGGCCTCTAGGTGATGTGAGATCTTCTGGGAGGATACACTTGTGTCAGTGGATCTCGCTACAGTGACAGAGGAGGCAGCGAGCCAAGAGGACTGGGATATGGATTTTGTCTTAGTCACAGAGGGAGCAGCAAGTGAGTCAGACTCGACAGCAAAGCCTACTTCAGTGACAGAGGGAGTTGGCTGCAGAATTCGAGATGGAGGATCTTGGACAAATGTACTATTTCTTGGGATTAGAGGTGTGATAGAGATCAGATGAGTTTTTCCTCAGTCGAGGGATTCTAATGAGGTTCGATATGATGGACCACTAGTCCAGGACTGACAGACAGGTGTCATGAGTTGAGGAGGCCTCTAGGATATGTGAGATCGCCTCAGAGGATACACATGTTTCAGTAGATCTTGTTACAGTGACAGAGGAGGCAGCCAGCCAAGAGGACTGAGATATGGATTTTGTCTCGGACACAGAGGGAGCAACCAGTGACTCACACTAGATAGCAGAACCTACTTCAGTGACAGAGGGAGTTGGCCTCAGAGTTCAAGATGGAGGATGTTAGACGAATGTACTATTTCTTGGGATTAGAGGTGTGACAAAGATCAGATGAGATTTTCCTCAATCGAGGGATTCTGATGAGGTTTGATACGATGGACTACAAGTCCATGGCTACACCTATGGAGACAAATCTGAAGAAGCTGAGTGATTCTACTTTAGATTCAGATTTGGTGGATCCCACGATGTGCAGGCAGTTGATTGGATCCTTGATGTACCTGGTTAACACCATGCCATATACTTGTTTTGCACCTTGAGCTAGTTTATGGTAGAGCCAAGAGACTACCATTGGGTTGCAGCAAAGCATGTGTTGAGGTACCTGCATGGTACAGTTGGATATGGCTCAGATATGTCTCAGGTGGTGAAATGAGGCTGCAGGGATATACAGATTCTGACTGGGCAGGGAGTGCAGTAGATAGATTGAGCACCTTGGGGTGCTGCTTCAGCTTGAGATCAGTTACGATTTCAGGAAAGTAGGTTTATGTGGCACTCAATACAACAAAGACGGAGTATATCGCAACAAATGTCGCAAGTTGTAAAGCAGTATGGCTTTCGAAGCTACTTGTAGGACTTCATCCGAGACATGATACAAAAGGGAGCAATGAAGCTCCAGTATCCATAGACAAGCTTGGCATGATGCAAAAGGACTTCCTCATTGAGTGGGAGTGTTGATATTTGGGCAACATCAGGTAGACATTCTGCCAAAGTGGCCATGCTAACTTGGTTGAGGAGAATGGCCCAGGTGCAGTCCTAGAGACTCAAGGTGCTTCCCCAGATTCAGCATCAGGCAGACATCCTCCAAGAGTGGCCATGTTGACTTGGCTGAGGAGGATGATACATTCACTCACAGTGTTAGCCATGTTGACTAGGCTAGTGGCGAATGGACCAGGCGTAGTCTTTATCCTTGATCATGCTGACTTGACAAGGAACGACAAAGACTCAAGGTGTTGATGCTTCTCCAGATGGCAGTACCGGGCTGACATTTTCCTCCGATGGCCATGTTGACTTGGCTAAGGAAAATGGCAGACATTCTCCTCCGATGGCCATGCTGACTTGGCTAAGAAGAATGGCCCAGGCGTAGTCTTTATCCTTGAACATGCTGACTTGATCAAGGACTGTTGAAGACTCGAGGTACATATGCATTGGACAGACATTGTCCTCTGATGGCCATGCTGACTTGGCTAAGGAGAATGGTCCAGGGCATTGATGTTCTCCATGTATTAGCATCGGGCACTCTCCTCCGACCTAGGGTGACCTAGGGTGTTGATGTTCTCCGTGTATTAGCATCGGGCATTCTTCTCCAATGGCCATGTTGACTTGGCTAAGAAGAATGACCCAGGCATGGTCTCTATCCTTGATCATGCTAACTTGACAAGGACCGTTGGAGACCCAAGGTGCTATGTGGGAGAAGCATACATCAACCGGGTGATATGTGGAAGAAGTATACATCAACTAGGTGCATGCCAAAGAAGACTACATCAACCAGGCTCAAGAACAACCTTTCTATGACAAAAGAAATCAAAGTATGGAGAATGCCTCCCTCGTTGAGAGGAAGTGTTGAAGATATGCAACTTTGGGCAATCATTGTCCACGAGAAAGTACAAGAAGACCCATCT
The DNA here is from genome assembly GCA_009831015.1 of Picea engelmannii. Lineage (NCBI taxonomy): Eukaryota > Viridiplantae > Streptophyta > Pinopsida > Pinales > Pinaceae > Picea > Picea engelmannii. Next base: position 23,984 of record ML836536.1, on the reverse strand, counting down.
ATACCATTAAAGAAGCCATGGGAAGACATTGAAGACCCAAGAAGAGAAGTCAACCCCACTAGTAAAAGACAAAATAATAAAGTAAATTTGAAGACCCGAAATGAGAAGTCGGCCCTAGACAGGCACCCAGATTAGTATAAATACAAGCCTGGATCATTTCATTTGGACAGTCAGATAGCTCTCCTTCTGCAGTGTGCATAAGGCAATTGTTGCTGTAGTTGTGGTAATTTCACTATTTCTGGATTTCTAGTTCTCTTGGAGAGTGTGCCACACTTGGGGAAGGTGCTAGATTTGGAGAAGCTCCTTCTTGTTGTTATCTTAACTATTCTATTGAGATGCTAGGTCTTGGAGACGCTAGCCTTGGGGAGGATCTTCTCTATATGGTATTTTGATCTGATGATGGTGATGGTGGTGTACTAGTAATATCTTGGACTTAATTCTTCTATAAGAAAGGTTGTTGGGTTTTCTCCCAAGGTTGGGTTTCCCAGGATAAACTCTTGTGATCTTGTGTTGTGTTCTTATGTCTACTGTGCATGGTTAATATTTCTAGATCTTGTTATTTCCGCTACAGTATTATAGTTGATATTTTCAGTGTATAGTTATTCTATGATCATTGTTGTATGAAAGTGAATCTTGTTATTAAATCACAAGGTAATAACTATCAAGATCTAAGAACCCAAAAAATCAACACTCCTCAAGATAGAGAGGTGGTGAAAGCATTCATGACTACAACGAAGATTTTTGGTTCAACAAATTAAATGATCAATATTGTGGAAATTTTGAGAATTCTTGCTTAATGCAAATTCAAAAATTTCACCTCAAACTTGACATTTCTAAATTTATTTCCTGTGAACTTTGAACCTTAGGGCTGAATCTAAAGATAGAAATTACAACAATATATATTTCACTTTTGTTCAACCAAATACACAAGGCATCCCAAAAAAATAAACACTGAACAATTGTTCTTCAAATGTACTATGTTTCCAAATCTTAGGGCACAAATCCCAACATATAACTTACTTAATTACAACACATTTATTGCCCACTTGGCTTCTATATGTTTGTCAAATCACTCAACAAAATCAGCGAGTTGTTCATGATAACTGTTGAAATTAATGCAGTTGCAAGAGCCATTCTCCGGAGGATGGAAAAGACCCTATCTGTGGACTAGGGCCCCTAGCACACTCCTGGGGTTTCTTGGTATGAGACCAAGCAGTGAGAGCCATGGCAAAAGATCCTAGTGAGGGCCCCCAGTATATGACTGGGGTTCTTGGTCTTGGACCAAGCAATAAGTCCCTAGATGTGTCTAGGGCCCCTGGATGTGGTCCAGGGAATCCTTGCTCGATACTTGGATTGATCCTTGGATATGTTCCTTGGTGGTTGATATAAGTCCCTAGATGTGTCTAGGGCCCCTGGCTGTGTTCCAGGGAATCCTTGCGCAGTGCCTGGATTGATCCTTGGATGTGATCCTTGGTGGTTGGTATAAGTCCCTAGATGTGTCTAGGGCCCCTGGATGTGTTCCGGGGAACCCTTGCTTAATGTATGGGTTGTTCCTCGGTCTGTACCTTGGTGGATAAGACCCTAGATGTGTTCTAGGGCCCCCAGATGTGTTATGGGGCAAACTGGTCTCTGACGAGGTAGATCTTGGTGTAATACCAAGATGTGTTGATGTGTGATCCTCTTCCTCTCTCCCGGGATGGTCCATGAGACCTAAGAGTGCCTATGAAGATGGACATGACCACATGGTTGATGTACCCTCTTATGCAATGATGATAAAGTTTATAGGTCACTATGAGACTCATGTGGACATGTTTTCCCATTATGTAACCCCCCTTGACTTTGTCTTAAAAGGTAACCCCTTGTTGTTTTGCTTTCCCTCTTGTTTTATGTGATGGGGATCTTGTTTTATGTGATGGGGATTTTATTTATGAGATGAGGGTTTTATTTATGTGATTGGGGTTTTAATTTATATTGATATTAATTGACAATTTAATTAATATTTATATTAATTAAATGTCAATATTTAATTTTTAATTGCCCTAACCCCTCTCCCTGACTATAAATAAGTGCCTACCCCCCTAGCATTCTACACTCACTCTTTCTCTCCTCACTCTACCTATTGCGGCTACCTCAATGACTCTTCCCTCTTGTTGATGCGGGCTTCCCTTTGCTTATCAAGTTTAGATCTGCGATTTTTATGCTCGCTAGAAGTTTGTCTTGGCTGATGTTGTTGGATGTGTTTCCTCTGAGCTGTGAAAGGTTGTCGGACCTATCTCTTGCTTCAAAACTACCTCCCTCTAAGCTGTCGAGCATGCTCTGTGGGTGTCGTCTCCTTCTCCAGGGCCACGGAACTATGTGGAAGAGTCGCGGCTTCATTCTAAGCCCTCTCCTTGGTTGTACATGCTTCCCTCTGGCTGTCGTGTGGAGTATTGAGTCCCCTGTGGGAGTTTCTCAGTGTGTTGTCCAATTCTTTCTGAGTAAGAGGGTTTGTTGTTGGAGTTTTTACTCACCTATCCAAATCTATTTTCTATGCCTTTTTCACTGTCTATTGGAGGGTTTTTCTTGCTAGGGTTATTGTTGTTAAGTCAAAGGGTTTAATGTTGTTTTCATTGAGGGTTTCCATCCATGGAAAGATTGTCCCATGGTTCTCTTTGACAGAGATCAAACCCTAAGAGGTTTGATCCATGAACCTAATCTAAGTCTAAGCATACTTACAAAGGCTTACATCCACATGTGTGTCAGGTACATCTATCATTAAATCAAGAGGTAAGCTAAAAGTTATTTTTTCATACTCAAAAATTTTATTTTGCTTAAGATCTGTTTGTAAGCTAAAAGCATTTATTTTTCTATTTTCCCTAATTCTAACAATAACTCAACATAGTACATACCAAACAGCCCTAGAAACTACTCATTCACCATGAGATTATAAGTTGGAAATCAAATCTGCAAATATGTTATGGACCAAAAACTTAGAATATCATAAGAAACCAAAATACACACCATGTACACCAAATGTAAGCAAGGAGCACAACTACAAGATGGATAAGCAAGATGGATTACATAATAAATCCTTAAAGAATAGGAGAACCTCTTCCAAATACCCCAATACATTCATACATCCAAATCACATATTCCTTCAATACTAACTACATGATCTCTATATATACCTATTCACACATTGCACATGTGGTCCCTTTATCAAGCCGACCACTATTACATATGCATTTACCCCATTACATATACATTTACTCGATTACATATATACCCCCCTTGGGGTATATCATATACATTTAACCCCATATACACCTCCTTGGAGTCATATCATATACATTTAACCCCATATACACATCTTCCTTCAATAATGACTACATGATCTCTATATATACATATTCACACATTGCACATGTGGCCCCTTTATCAGGCCAACCACTATTACATATGCATTTACCCCATTACATATACATTTACCCAATTACATATATACCCCCCTTGGGGTCATATCATATACATTTAACCCCATATACACCCCCTTGGGGTCATATCAAAGTACATATAGTTTGGACAACAAAGCATTGTTCATATATACATACATAAGAATGAAGTTACAAGAATATACCAACAACTTATCCCAAGTTGGTATGCAATAGTCCTTCAATCATTTCACAAGCTAGGACTCTCCAATGCTCTCCAAACACTAACTAGGGCATCCACCATCAATAGCAAATCCTAACCAACAACACAAAGGCCTAGGAAGGCACCCCACCAAACTATCTAGCCATAGCAAGGGCTCCACAAAATCTATCATCAACATCAACAAGGTCGTCCTTAATCTTTCACCAAGCTTGCCTCACATAAGCTCTCCAAGGAAAGCACTCAAAGTCTTCTCTAGGATTCATTGCCACAAATCCTGGGTCCTTCTCACACAAGGACTCAAACCTTACCAATTCAAGTCTTCTTTAGGAATTGCCTCTCACAAACCCTAATTCTTTCCTCCCTTGCATAAAGACAAGTACAAAGACTTAAGACAAGTTCTTCTTCAAGATACAAATGACCTAATGAACTCTCACATCTCTAAACAAAAATGATGTGAATATATGAATGCAACTAAAGACTCTCTCGTCCCTTTATATAGATTTGGTAGGGGAGACCAACAATAATAAAGTGGACAAGGTCCACAAACAACTATATCAAGAAACCTACCTAACCACTAATTAAGTCTGTATGTGGAGCATTCCAACTATAATTTGACATGGCAAGCTCCAAGGCAAGCATGTCCATCAAGCAAGTGTCCCAAGATGAGTGCTCCACAAGACACAGTCCAACCCTCTCCTCCAAATGTATCCAACACTCCAATGCTACCTCCATGCGCTCCTCCAGATCCACCACACCTCCATGAATGTTTATCAACCCAAGCATCCTAAAGTCAAGAACACTCCATGTAAGCAACAAAGTGGTACAATGCTACCAAGGTAAGCATGTCCATCAAGCAAGGGTCCCAAGGTGAGTGCTCCACAAGACACAGTCCAACACTCTCCTCCAAATGTATCCAACACTCCAACACTACCTCTTAACCCATGTGCTCCTCCAGATCCACCACACCTACATGAATGTTTCTCAACCCAGGCATCCTGAAGTCAAGAACACTCCATGTAAGCAACCAAGTGGTCCCATGCTACCTAAGGCTTAGCGCCCTCCTCCTAAATGCCCTAATGCTCCTACATATGGGTTCTCCTCCTAAGCAAGTAACCAAGCCCACCATGTGCACCTCATGAATATCGCCATGCCACACAGGAAACCAACCTCCCAAGGAAATGCACAACATTAGCATCAAATCAAAGCATATGAATCCATGTGTAAGGTATCTCTAATGTGTATGTCCACTTAGATACAACCAAGGGTGGGCATCAATCATGCACTCCAAATCACATGAAGCACCCCAAAGCATCATGTAAACACTTTTAGAGTAACCCCAAAAGATAACACTCCCTCTTTACAAGGAAAGTGTTTTCACCGATACCAGTCTTCTCCCTTTGAATCTCAACTAAACCTACCATCTGCAAATCTGAACCTACAGTAGTCTTAGAATCAATCACTAACCCCTCGAAAGGAACTATCACCCAAACATCATTCTCCTCCATCAAGACATCACACCACACTTCCTCAAAACAATTAAGAAGGCCTACAAATGGAAGTAGCTAATGCAATACGGTTAGCATATCTTCTAGGAGTGATCTAGATTGGATCATTATATTATTTGTCATCTATCTCACTTCTTTCAGAGTGGAAGAAATTGGAGGAATCAACTTGCATGGCCATTTTAGTGGCAGGTCCAGTTTGGAAATTTGGGGTCTGGGACCTTTCGAAGCCATTTTGAGGCATTAAATGGTGTATTTTGGGGTTCTAGTGTCCAAAACTTGCGCCCATCCCCTTAATGATGTTCTACACTCCGAGACCTTTCCAACAATACAGACCATGCGTCAATCTAAGTTTGTACGCAAAAGTTATGCCTCCCACAAGTTGACCTATCCTGTTGACCACCATGGTAAGAGAGGATGCCATGTCAGCCCCAATTGCTCATGCATATGGGGCTAGCCACGTATGTAACAAAACCCTATCACAATTGAGGGTTGAGGAAGTCAAAAACCTGCCTACCCCTAGATGGCTATCGGGCAATGTTAAATACCGGGCCACTAAGAGGACAAGGGGTTCCATTTTATGATATTGTATTTTGTTCCATAGCAGAGCAGAACAAATGGGAGTGGGAAATTAGAGAGCATAACATAGAGGGTTAATGTTTTGTAGCAGCCTAACAGGCCACGGGTCTCAGGTAACTCCATAGAGAGTGTCTTCTCCTTTGTACTTGCATTATTTCCATACCAAAGAAAAGAGAGCAAAGTAGCCTCACCTTCTAGCTGGGTTTTCTCCCGTAAGAGATTCCCACAACAAATATTTGTGTTATTTTGTGGATGGTGTGTGATTGTATTTTACTATTCTCTATTTTCTACATTTTACTATTTCATGCATAAGCAGAAAATCAATAACTAAATATTCTAGAAATCTAAAGGAATTTAACCTTCATAGATAGATTTCAATTTTTATTTGTCAAATCTGTTGTGACGAACTGTTCCAGTGGAATATCCACGACGGTTTACTAATCAAGGAGGCATACTCAACGCATTAAAGATCTCTAGGCATTCCTACATGCTCTTATGCATCCTGCAATGTCCAAGTAAGCCATCTTTGCTTCCTACAAGCTGGAAGTAGAGGGTAAGGACGAATCCTTCCTTAGGCTCTCCTCGCCCACACCTCCATCCGACTCTTCTCTTACCTTTGAATCAGATTCTCGAATAGCAACCTCTTCACTCCCTTCAATCACTAAACTTCGAACTCCATCTAGAGGACCATACATCCTCATCAAACTTCAAATCTTGACTTACCATGGTCTTTATTTGTGTTAGAATGTAAATCCTACAAGCTGTGGAAGTCTTATTGTATCCAACAAAAAAATATACTATCATAGCATCTCGAACTTCGCCTCTACTAGGGGCTTGACAACCTATGAATTTGAAGGAACATAACCCTTGACCATTAGCAACCTACCAATTTCCAACATCCTTCATATCAACCTCACGAACCTAAATCTTCAAACAACACATCATGAGTTGTTCAAGACTTCCTACGAAGATTATCGCATATCCATACAAGACCAAGACAAGTGGATCAGATCTATCAAAAACACAAACATAAAAGTCTACAAAAATCTCATCCATCTTGAAATACCAAGCTCGTAGTGCAAACAACAGCCCACACATGGCCTCAAACAAATTATAAAACTATAAGCATGGGTATCTCGCCCATGCACCTCAAACGCTCCAACATTGAAGCAAGACCCTTCAACAAGGTCAACTCCCTCTTTTCAAGGGAAACCTATTGTAACTAAAGAAAGAATCTCATTAAGGTCAACTCCCTCTTCCTGAGAAATTCCAACAACCATGTCCTGGTACTCTTCAATACTCCCATCCACTGCAAGCTTGAATTTAATCATTCATTCCACAATATGTTTTGAACCTATTTACATAGCATCTCACCATACATGCTTTGCATATGCCTCCTCAATACTATAAGGCTCACCCAACTTCCCGCTAGCATGTACAAGCCCCACAAGATAAGAAGTCATAAGTACATACCAATAGCATATCCCAAGCTACTACAAGATAGTCCTATATATATATATATATATATATATATAAGAAGTCATAAGTACATACCAATAGCATATCCCAAGCTACTACAAGATAGTCCTATATATATATATATATATATAAGAAGTCATAAGTACATACCAATAGCATATCCCAAGCTACTAGTCCTTCAAGCTTATCACAAGCTATGACTCCAATGTTCTCCAAACCCAAGCTAGGACATCCATCGTCAATAGGAAACCATAACCAACAATACAAAGGCCTAGCAAGGCATCCAACCAAGCTATCTAGCCACACCAAAGGCTCCACAACAAGCCAGCCTCAACACTAACAAGTCCACCCTTGATCTTTCACCAAGCTTGCCTCATACAAGCTCTCGAAGCAAAGCACTCCAAGTCTGCTCTATGGTTTCTTTGCTACAAATGCTAGGTACTTCTCACAATAAGAGTCAAAACCTTAGCACTTCAAGTCTTTTCTAAGAATTGCCTCTCACAAAACACAGCGCCTCCCTCCCTTGAATAAAGACAAGTACAAAGACTCAAGACTAATTCTTCTTCGAGACACAAATAACCTAATGAACCCTCACATCTCTAAGACAAGAATGATGTGAATATATGAATGCATCTAAAGGCTATTGTTAGAATTCGAGAAAGAATGACAAAAGAATATACTTTTAAAATTCTGTTAGCTAGATCAGCAAGTAAACATGAGATCTAAATAAAGAAAAATTTATGATCACAGAAAAATGTAGATCTGAAAATAAGATTAGATCTAGAACAGTAAAACTGTTTCTGAACATTTCAACTAGAAGATCTGAACTGAAACAATTACTTATGAGTATAACTAATAGATCTAAAAACAACATTAATAGATCTAAACAACAGAGTATTTCTGAGTAGGCAAGATCTGAAAACAACATTCATAGATCTAAACAATAGAGTATTTCAGAGTAGGCAAGCTACTAGATCTGAAAACCAATAGATCTAAAACAATAGTAATTTATGAGATAGCTAACTAATAGATCTGAACTTTAGACAAAATTATTCAAACTGAATTAAAAGCAATTGAAAACTTACCTCTGTAATTTACCTCTTGAGCAAAAGAAGGAAGAGCTAAACTCACAAGTGAGATGTATCTCTCTGAAATATGCTCAGATATAGTCATGGGCTTATGGATCAACCTCTAAGGGTTAGATCTCTATCAAAGAGAATCTAGGACTATTTGCCACCATAGAAAAACCCAAAGAAAGGACAATAAACCCCAAAATAAATTTATGGAAGTAAACCCTTGTCACAGTCACACACAGACAGCAAAAGAGAAAGCTAGGAGGTTCCAGATTTGCTCAAGAAGAGGACGGCTACCTACTGAAAGGGTCTAACGGCTTTAACATGATAGCCCTAGCCCTCAAGATATCAGATCTGCACAGGTTAGGGGACGGTAACCTCTAGAAGAGGGTCTGCTACCCACCACATGGATCTCACACAAAACGGCAGCCTAGAAGAGGGTCCGCTACCCACCTCATGGCCCTCATAGGTATCAGATCTGCACACAGAAAACGACAGCCTGGAAAAGGGTCTGCTACCCACCTCACGAATCTCACACAGATGGTCAGTTGAATAGAAAGTGACAAATCTAACAGTAAGGTGAACGACTGCTAGAATAGGACAGATCTCAAGTAGAAGAAGTAACATAGCAGTAGCATACAAATCAACAAGAGAACCACCAACAACACAGCACCTTCCAGCCCAAAGAAAATGCACCAACACTGAACAGTTAAGGAGGCCGCTAGACTGAGGAAGAAAAACTCAGAACTTATCCGCCACTTAGGGAAGGAGTGAGTAAGTGAGTGTAATAGAATAGTGAGGGAGGGGTTCTATTTATAGTTTAAGGCTAGGGCTTAGGGTAATAAAAATATAATTAATATAATGACATATTAATTAATATAAATATTAATTTAATATGTCACATTTAAATATTAATTAATATTTCTATTTTAATCT
>ML836536.1:3091-14635 GCA_009831015.1 Picea engelmannii | reverse complement strand
CACTGCATAAGGGTTACATCACACAATGTGGTCATGCCCATCTTCATGGTCTCTCCTAGGTCCTATGGACCATCCTGGGAGAGAGGAAGAGGATCACACACCAACACATCTTGGTATTACACCAAGATCTACCTGGTCAAAGATCGGGTTGCCCCAAAACATATCTTGGGGTCTTATCCACCAAGGTACAAGACCAAGGATCAACCCATGCTTTAGGCATGGGTACCCTGGAACACATCCAGGGGCCCTAGACACTTCTAGGGACTTATATCAACCACCAAGGAACACATCCAAGGATCAATCCAAGCTCATGGTAAGGATTCCCTATAACATATCCAGGGGCCCTAGAATACATCTAGGGTCTTTACTACTTGGTCCCATACCAAGAACCCCTGTCATCTACTAGGGGCCCATACAAAGGGTCTTTCTGCTTGGTCCCAGACCAAGGACCCCAGTCATCTATTGGGGGCCCATACAAGGGTCTTTCTGCTTGGTCCCAAACCAAGAACCCCAGTTATCTACTGGGGGCCCTCACATGGGTCTTTTGCCATGGCTCTAACTGGTTGATCCCAAACCAAGAACCCCGGGAGTGTACTGGGGGCCTTAGTCCACAACTAGGGTCTTATGCCATCCTCTAGGAGAATGGCTCTTGCAGCTGCATTAAATTCAACAGCTCTCCTCCCTTTCTACTAAATAGGTGAGGAACTCCAACAATAGTAAAGTGGACAAGGTCCACAAACAACTATCTCAAGCAACCTAACTAATCACTAGTTAAGTTCACATCTGGAGTGCTTCAACTCTAATGTGGCACTTGTCAAGCTCCAAGGTAAGCATGTCCATCAAGCAAGGGTCCCAAGGTGAGCACTCCATAAGACAAGGTCAAATGCTCTCCTCCAAAGTTATCTAATGATTCAACGCTCCTTCTAAGCCATGTGCTCCTTTGAATCCCCCACACCTCCATGAATGCTCCTCAACCCAAGCGTTCTCAAGTCAAGCACAAGTCTCCACCAAGTGGTCCCATGGTAGCTAGGGCTCAAAGCCCTCCTAAATGCCCAAACATTCCCCTTCCATGAGGCTTCTCCTCCTATGAAAGCAACCAAGCCCTCCATGTGCACCTCATGCAGAATGTCACCATGCCACATAGGAAATCAACCTCGCCAAGAAATGCACCACATAAACATCAAATCAAGGTATAGATATCCATGAGTAATATATCTCCGATATGTATGTCCACTAAGATACAACCAAGGGTAGGCATCGCATGATACACTCCAGATCACTTGAAGCACCCACAAGCATGGTGTAAACACTTTATAAGTAACCCCAAAACCTAACAAATATAAGTACTCAATTTACTCGATTTTCACATTGGCAATGTGTTTTTGCCTCATCTCAATCTTTAGATGGCAGTTGTAAGAACAAAGATCTAGTTGATCAGTGGTGGCTTCATGTTCCACACACTTTACAATTACAATCATTTTCTATATGATTACTTTCACAAGTAGCCAATTCCTCATCCTAAGAGAGCAATTAGAGCACTTATTCTTTTAATCATTTAGTGAAGAGAAACATGTTGGGATCCAAGAAGGCAGAGAACTTAGTATTCATTTGTAGTACAATTTGACTTCTTGCTCGGAATAACCCAAGGTAAAAGAAAGGTCCTTCTAAGAAATGGAAATAATACACAAATAATGTTGTGTGTATGAGGAGAATGAACCAATTGGCCTTGTTGATTTGCATGTAGTTACTCAATTTTCAGATTAGCAATGTGTTTTTGCCTCATCTAAATCTTTAGGTGGCAATTGTAAGAACGAGGATCTAATTTTCCACACTTTACAATTACAATCATTATTTGATTTCCTATGATTACTTTCACAAGTAGACAGTTCCTTGTCCTAAGAGAACAATTAGAGCATTTATTCTTTTTATCATTTATTGGAGAGAAACATGTTGGGATCCAAGAAGACAGATAACCTAGTATTCATTCATAGTACAATTTGACTTCTTGCCCAAAAAGACCCAAGTTAAAAGGAAGGTCCTTCTAAGAAATGGAAATAATATACAAATAATGGTGTGTTTGTATGAGGAGAATGAACCAAATGGCCTTGTTGAGTTGCATGTTAGTAAAAAATACTAGAAGAGCCTCTAATGGAGGATCTAGAAAATGAAGATTGTACAAAATACTTAAGATCATTCAAAATTTTACATGCGATGCACCATAACTTGGCAACTTATGATTTATATCATTCCTAATAGAGTAACAAAACAAAACCTCAACTCAATCCCTAACCCTAAACACATATCTACTATCTCAATCAAAACTTGTTTCATTGTCATTGTACAAGCACACATTGAGAACAATTGCACTAACAGCCTTCAAATTCTTTGGAGGGTCAAAGAAATGCACTAATTGCATCACGTGATGCAATGCACCATGTATTATATCACGTCAATTCTTTGACATCGTAAATACATGCATAACATTTTGATTAGTGGTCCTTCTAACATATTGTTGAAGTGCCTGTCCTAATAAAACTTAAACAAGATATGAATTTTATGAACGGAGGGCAATTTTCAATTTCAAAATTTATTACACGTAACTTCAGCATATCACAGATTGACGAATACAAACATAGGTCTTTCCAAACCAGTAAGAAGCAATTTTAAGTTTTCATATAAGTGAAAAATGGAGTCATGCAAACCAGTAAGAAATAACAAATTTTAAACTGATTCAGAAAATGACAACACATCATTTAATTAATGTATTAGAAATTAGAATGCGTCATGGAGTGGCAAACAGTAAAATGTTCTATTTGCTAAAAGGAAAGAGAGAGAAGAAAATATACTTCGGCCTGAATATAGTGTACTTCCTTGACATGAAACTCTGCATATTCATTTCTCTCTTCGCTCTCAAGAACACTGCATACTTCTTTAGCCCATGTATCCTTCAGATTCTGATGCTTACTAAATGCTGTCAGATCAATGTCACCATCAGGCAAATATGTTTTCAGGGGAACAGACCCAAAAGTAAAGACCTGAAAGCCAAGTAGAACATCCATTAGAGTCTTTGTAATTCCACCAAAGTATAGCACATATTGTTAACGAAGCAGGATCAAACCAAAAATTTGAAAAATACGAGAATTTAGATAGACACAAAATCCAAGGGTTTTTAGCATAACTGAATATTGGCTGATGAAACTAATGAATGGGTAGTACCTTCAACCAAACATGATTGAATATTTATAGCACACCCAACATATCACACATAGCACCTATAAGGCATAATTGCCTACTAAAGACATAATGCGAATCGAGAAATGAGATCCATTGCATTATATTTCATTAAGAAACAAGAAACTGAGTTCATTACAATTAACATCCCTGTATTTTCTTGTCATTACAATATAAATACATACCATCAAGATGACATTGCAATAATCTTTTGAAAATAAAAGCTTTTGCATAGCATGTTATCCCTAACACCTCTGCATGCTGACGTGAAATTTAACACCTAACAAGAAAAATTGTGAAACATAACCTGTAAAAATGCATCACTCGGGATTTGAAATTCCCATATATATTTGMTACAGAAAACATGTAAATGCAACACAATGAATTACACACTGTACAATTTTGTAAGATTACTTACCTGGAAGCCTATCTAAAAAGATTGAGCAAGACTGCAGACTAACACAAAATGTAAAGAACYTGAATACTAATAAAGCCACAATCTTCCAAGCAAGGGGATAGATAAACTTTATTCTAGTTGTTTCCTCAGTTCTACTACACATGTATAATACAAATGCTAGACCGTTGTGGGTTATTCACCATCATGAATCATACATGACTTTCAACATATTTAGTCATTATAAGTGCAATGTTTCCACCTATTATTTTGTGCCAATAAGATACTTGTATTTTCCCGTGATGCTAAAACCTAATAATTATAATGAAAGCAAACCAAACCCTTGCAATAAAGCAGATTGTTCGCTGTTTAAATCAAACTCCAGAGTAGATTCACTGGAATCATTCATCAAATTCATTATAGATTCACTGAAATCATTGAATTCTCCACTGAAACCCAAGATTTGTAAACGAACAACTTTAAAAAGCAACAAGTTCCGCACTACTTCCCAATAGCTCTTACCTCGCAATTGAAGCACTTGTAAATAAGACCCTGCACGTATTCCACAACAGCATTCCTCCTCTCTTCTGAGGGCCGGTTTGGCTGAATGCGGGCAATCAACTCTGCAGTTCTCTCTTCAGCAATGGCCCATCTTTCTCGGTCTAAGGGCCGCGTAACAAATCCTGCTTCGCCGGGCAAGAGGCCACTTGGCTGTGCCCAGCCTTCATGATCGCCCATGCAACTTCCCTTTGGCAATCCCCGTAACTTTCTTTCTTGTTCTCTCCCTCAATGGAGAGAGAGCCCTCCTTGAACTGCCGTTAAAATATCCTTCTCAGACATGTGAAGCAATACCGAAGACAGCATTAACACAGTATAGAAACATCTTGTGCTACTCTAATATCTGCCAGTATCCCACAAGCTAAACAACAATTCCAGAACACTCCTTCCACTCTACCTGTACGAAGGCCCCAGCGCATGCTAACAGCTTTCTTCAAAGAACAGGTTTAAATTACTCACAAACGCCAGCAATTCACATGAACTTCTTGCCACTGACTGCCGAGAATCCCACCTATAGCCGGTAAGAAACGACCATAATGCATTTGTTCAGGCCGTAAATAGGTATAACCCTAACCCCTCCAAATGCAGTTTCCTCGCTAAATTCCAAACCCTCAATACAAACAAGGTAAGGTATGTGTTTCCAATCGGCTCCGCGTCAGCGGCTCGAGGTCGCGTTTCATGCTGGAGCAACCATCCACAGGGATACACGGTGAGTAACCAGCCGAAACACTTTCCTTACCCCTGAAGAAACAGCGCATCTCAGTGGCGGCAGGAATTTCCACCTGCAGAGAGCTTGGAAGAAACCCTAACTCTCCCGGATCATCAAACAGGCAGCTTCAAAGGTCGCCGAGAGAATTGCGCACTAGATAAGCCTTATCAAAGGGCTAAAATCGGGTGAGGCGGCCAAAATATTCAACGAGATCGCTGTCCAAGAGCATGGCATGAGGTTCTATGAAAACCGGAGGAAACCAGGGGCTCAGGCGGCCATGGCTTGCAGGGCCATATTATAAATGTAGGAATTAATTGCCATTTTTTTCTTCAGAAAACAAATAAAACGGAAACCCTCGCTGTTCATTGCGAGAGTCGAGCTGGGGAATATTGTGCTCCGTTGATCAGTCTAGAGAACAGTGAGAAGGTTAAAAATAAAACGAAATAGCCGTACCATAATGCGAATAGCCGTGGAAGAAAAATTCGATTCGAGCTCCCGCGATTCGATCGCAGAACATGGATCTGTTTGCACTAGTGGCGCTGGAATTCCTCATCCATTTTAACAAGTCGCAAACGTGAAGAAGCTCTCAGTAACAAGAGCGCTCTTTATAAATGGAGCCAGAGGCGCGGCTCTTGACGGAACGGAACGGGACGGGACGGGAAAGGGTTTATACTAAACGGAGTGAGGAAAATCCCCGTCCGTTGAGGATGCTGTTTCCTTATCATCGTCATGTTAACGCCAATCACCTGTAGTGTTGATGACAGGTGGCAGAGCCACGTAAGCATCTGTGCTGCAAAAAAATTGCAATACCCTTGGAGGCTGTAATAAGGGATGATCAAATTATTTGAGGATAACCTGTGAAACTTGCCACGGTCACCACAGGTAGTTATGGAGTCGGGAGGTGTTTTATCAGTCGGGTTTGACAGCGTTTAAAATAAAATAAAGTTCTGAAATTTTATTTTCATTGAATTTCAATTTAACGTTAAACGCCTTACTAAATGTGAACTTTTTGCTTCGATATTATTATGATAAATTTATTTTGATTTTGGGTTTAGTAAATATATATGGTTTTTTGCTTCGATATTATTATGATAAATTTATTTTGATTTTGGGTTTAGTAAATATATATGGTTTTATTAGCCTAGTTTATATTAGTATAATTAGTGGTTGGTGAATGCTGAAAGGTTTTGGTTGTTAAAATTCTCAACCCACATGGTCATAAAAATGAAACCTCACAGAATTATAAAATGAAAAGTGGCTTTCATATGGCTTAGAAAATGAAACTCCGCCATAAAATGAAACCTTAATTTTTGTTAATCATTCACACGTGGCAATCAGCTAGTCACCTTAGTAAATTTTAAATATGATCAAGTAAAGTAAAAAAATAAACATGTAAATGGATGCCTTTATAATAGTAAGGAAGTTAGTGGTTGAAATCACAACTATTGATTTATTGGGACAACTAAGAATATTCCATCAATATTTAATCTTGTTCATACAAAACTGATTAAGCGCTAAAAACCTATTAAATGTGTCCATTGTCAATAGATATACACCTTTCAGCATAATTATTTTTTATTTATTAAGATAAATATCAAATTATATAAAATTAATTAATAAAAAATAATGGATACAGAGAGAGAGAGCACTAAAGGAAAAGGATAAGGTATAGTAGTATCAAAAAGATTATTGGTAACAAAATGTATATAGATAAAAAAGGAGAATAGTATTATACCCATAAAAAGAAAATAATAAGAATAGAAACATATTATAGTTTGATCTCCTTGATTTTAATAAAATATAACCGAGAAGTAATCTTTGTACAATAAAATGTAATAGAGGCAACTTTGTGCCTATTCATAGGCACTTTCATGCAAAAAATTGAATATAATAAAAAATGACTTGTGTGGGGAAAAAAAATTTGTTAGCAATGTGTCGAGAAATTTAAACAGATAATGAAATTGGACGTCCTTTGAGATAGATAATGAAATTGGACAATCCAATAGAGTTCATTTTCATCCTCCTCATCTCAACTTCCTTTTCCTCTTCCTCGTCTCGGCACTAAGGACCCAAACTCTTTTGTAGATTGTTATGCAGTTTCTTTAGTCTACGTTTTCAAAGTTTATGTACAGGACAATTGTTATAGTGATAGCAATCGGGCAGTCGGACAACCAAGCATGCAGTTATCTGATAGAATGTAAGAAACTTAAAACTTAGGTTATCTAAGAATGAATGAAAAAATTACATTTTATCTTATGAGCCAAACTTAAAACTTAGGTTATCTAATTGTATTGTGTTAGAGCTTGACAATAAGATTGACAAGTTGTTAACCAATAGCTTGTTTTATAAAAGCAATTTAAATATTATAAAAGAAAATATTGATTTTTTTGTGGATATTATTTACGTTGAATCCAACTTATGGTCCTAGAGTAAGACCTAAAACTACTTATGGTTGACTAAGAGCTCATCTTCCTATGATGTAAGGAAGCAAGTTAACAACCTAAAACCCAAAGGCATCTAGCAGGAGTAGAAATCTAACCCCTTATAGACCATCAAGTGACATGATTTTCCTTGAATAACAATGATAAGTAAACTCGCATTCGTAGATAACAACTTGTAATAACCATCCTCACATGAATTAACAACGTTTACCACTTTTGAAAAAAATTGGTAACTATATTCGAAGACTACCTTATTAAATCTTTCATGATAAAGAACCTTTATTTTAAATATTATAAAATAAAATATTGACTTTTTTGTGAATATTATTTACGCTAAAACCAACTTATGGTCCTAGAGTAAGACCTAAAACTACTTATGGTTGGCTAAGAGCTCATCTTCCTATGATGTAAGGAAGTAAGTTAACAACCTAAAACCCAAAAGTATGTAACAGGAGTAGAAATCTAACCCCTTATAGACCATCAAGTAACATGATTTTCCTTGAATAACAATGATAAGTAAACTTGCATTCATAAATAACAACTAATAATAACCATCCTCACATGAATTAACAATGTTTACCACTTTTAAAAATAAATATTAACTATATTAAAAGACTTATAAAATCTTTCCTGATAAAGAACCTTTCCTTCGTCGATGGAAAAGGTCATTATTCTTAGTTATTGATTCCAAACCCTTAGAACCATTTCTCGAGAATCTTGCGCAACATTGCAGGGCCCATAACAATGCAAAGAAATGCATATAAACCTCTAATGTTTTTTGAGCTTTATTCGTCCTTCGATTTGGATTCTTCTAAATCTTCAATATTCTCAAATGAAAGTTGCACTACATATCTTCCCATTTCCGGGTTAATAGTATCAAAGTAGCACTCTACATTATCCAATGTGGATTTCTTTTGTACAATGTACCATATGTTAAGGAAAATTTAATGTTTGCAATATGTGGTAGTCTCCTTTTTTCGAATTCATTAAAATTAAGTAAGTGAAAATTTGGTATATTTTGAGTGGCGATGGGAATGGGGAGATTATCTTAATTCTCGAAGGAATTAAAAGACTCTCATTTGTGTGAAGTCTAGGGTGAACCACTAATAATTGGGTTGAAGTATTGGTTTTATATATGGAAATGAAATTAATTGATTATAAATGGTACAAGGGTTGAAGTATTGGTTTTATATATGGAAATGAAATTAATTGATTATAAATGGTACAAGGAAATTAGGGTGAGTAACGAATAATTGGGTTGAAGCATTGGTTTTATATATGGAATTGAAACTAATTGATTATAAATGGTATAAGGAAATTATTGTGATAGGAGACTCTGAGTTCATAATTAAAGGAGTAAGGAAACGTTCTAGGCAAGCTTGGAATAATCTCGCCATAAATATATAGAGAATATTGAAAGAACAAATCATAATCAATGGGGTGGAATATCACCTTGTCTTAAGAACTCTGAATTAGAAAGAAAATATATTGGCCAAAGAAGCTTGTGATCTAGAACAAGGAATCTTGAGGAACAATTGAGTTCTATAAACAAATTCCTACCTTATGTGTTATGTTTAGATAGGGGTTTTCCCCTTACCTCTTTTAACAATCATGAGGAAATTAATGACCCATAGCAAGCATGTGTGTCATCATATTAGGGCATCACCACGCATGGTGTCTCGCTCACTTCACTCTTGACGAAGTAATTGGTTGGAGCATGGGCAGTTTAATCAACCGTCCCCTCGCTTCATCATCAACGCAAGTGAGATTTTTCTCCCCCGTACTCGGATCTAAGTCTCAATGGCATTCAAAGGTATAACTTCTAGCTTCTGTGGAGTTGCAGACATTATGAAGTTTCTTTATGATTTCCATTGCGGAGTTGTGCCTCCATTTCACTTGTGTGGACCTCTTTGTGTTGGTGGTTTGTGGTTTGTGGTTGCTTTTCTGGGAGCCAGGGGATTCACCCTAGCTTGGACACTTAGTCATCCTCTCTTTATTCCGGCATAATATCTTGTGCACATTAACTTGGGTTCAACAGTTAGTCATTGGGTTTCAACCAAGAGCTTTGTTCGTGGACCAGGAAGACTACATTGATAACCATGCGATAGTAACAATGTGGTGTGGGCATAAGCATGATGATAAATTTTCTAGGTGTGAAATTCAAGAGGTAAAGAGGCAATTGAGGGTCCAAGAGACTGGAATTATGGCCAATAAAAATGTCATTGCCAGTTTAGAACCCGAAGCCACACTTGGGAATATACTCAAGAAAGGGAAACTGCCATAATAATGGAAACAACTTATTTTCAAGCAAATGAAATTCATGAGTTGAGCAAGAACCGCCTCCTCAAACAAGTTGTAGTTGAGTTGATGAGCTTCCAAGAACATGGCCTGGAATCATACACTTTTACTCGTGGGCTCAAATGCAAAGAACGATGGTGTTTTGATTCAGCAACCTCAACAAACGTTAGTCATGGACACAACTAGTTAAAATCATGTGGATACAAAGCTTAAACTCTTTTAATTTAGTTTTTCTTTATATTTTAAAATCACTTTGTTGTTGGGGATTATGTCAAAGTTTATACTTGTAAAATATTTGGAAAACACATTGGTATAGTAAAGGAAATTCTCTATAGGAAGGTTGTAGGCATGTATCAGTTTCATTTCAACCATTTTGAAAACTCGATGTATTAGTTTACTATTCAACTAGGCTACAACATTTTGCTAATGTCAAATCAACTGTTTCAGTTTTAAAATAAAAAATGATACATTTTACTTTTAATTTTAGTATGTGTTGGATCACCAACAAATTATTTCAAGTGGTATGTTTTTTCTAATAATGATAATGAATGAGCTCACATTCATAAATAACAATTAATAATAATTATCCTCGCCTCTAATTAACAATTAAATTATAATAAATTTTACTACTTAAAAATAAAAATATATAATTTTTCCATTCCAGACTATCATACTTAAAAACTATCTTTTAAATATTTGTATATTTCATATATACAACTAACAATGTATTTAAATATTATATTTATCCATATGTTGTATTTATACTTAGTCGTAGTCTAAACGTTTTACAAATTTACTCTTTTCTGGCGATATTTTTCGTGTACGCTTGCCCGAAATCCGACGAGAAATTGTTAGATCTGCATATTTGAATGATTATTTATGTATAATCTGAGTGCCCCAAGCATTTTTCAGCATGTTGAATCCATTTATACATTCATAAATAGAGTTTAAACAACAAAAAAATAGTGATTTCGTGCAAATTTATATCTTCGAATTCCAACAAAAAAAAACATTTCATAGAACAGCTAGACAACACCTTTACACTTATCAACATATTTACACTCATCAATATTGTGACGGGTACTAAAAGGACTTTCACACTCTATGGGCTTATAATAAAACACAAACACCTAAATAATGAACTATGGATGCAAGGATAAGTTTTTTTTTTCACTATCACACCTCCATAAATGGACTATAAACAAGCTTTTAGCCACTCTATCATAACATGATCATGTCCAATAGAACAAGTGTTGCATGGCAACGTAGTCCCTGCCACACAAATTTTATGGATATAAAGAGTTATGTCTATATTTAAAAAATTAATATTTATTTATTTTATTTTATTTATGTACAAAAGTTAACAAATATGTTATTTGTGTATAATTATCTATTGTATACATAAGTTAACACTTATATATATTATTTTAACCAAAGTGAAAAATAGGAAAAACKTGTAATGTATATCCTACAATATTAAAAAACGATAAATTCAAAATATGACATATAAAACAAGTTTAAATTCACTATTCCTTCTAAGCAAATACCTTAGATTTGGAAATTTTGCAACAGGAAAGCTTATATTTAATAAAAATACGAATGAGATACCTCGACTTGGCATCTTTACAACAACAACCTGATATTTACTAATAATTGGAATAAATGCCTCAAATTTAGTGCTCTTTGCAACAATAGGCTTAAATTTACAAAGAACTGAAATGGAAAACTTCAAATTTGACAGTCTTTGCAAGAGCAAACTTAAAGTTAGTAAGAATCTGAATCAAATGCCTGAAATTTGGCGGTATTTGCAACAACAAGCTTAAATTTAGTAAGAATTCAAATGAAATACCTCCGATTTGGCAGTATTTGAGACAACAAACTTAAATTTATAAACAACTCGAATGAAATACCTC
>ML836535.1:26187-46887 GCA_009831015.1 Picea engelmannii | reverse complement strand
AAGGAATAATAAAATAAAGTAAAAGTCACTTGGAGGGAAAAGGTCAACAACGAATTAGGGTTTCGGGAAGCTATAAAGGAAGGGTAAAGCAACCTAATTCATTATGCATTGTTATGATTTGATGTTGAGAGTTCCAAGAGGAGTAGGAGAGCCGACCTTATTGTTTTGTGGATTTCTGGAGGAAACCACCACCATTGATCGGTTTCGGTGTTGAGAGACACACCCTAGCCCATTGGAGATACCATCCAGGTATTTCACCGTACGTTTTAGGAGTATCCATTGTGGAGGGCGCAAGCTAGTTTGAGGATTCAGAGATCTGCAATAGACTTGTGTCCCGATTGTAGTTTCGTTCCGACCCAGTAGAGATCCAGCCAGGGCGCTTCTATTGAGCCATCTATCATCAGATTCCGACGATGGAATCTTGCAGATCGATTCATCCAGCTATTCAGGGCGCAGTCATTCCGAACAGACGTTTGGCGTTGTATGCAGATGTTCCAGAGCAGATCCGGACAAACCCTTCCGACCCATTTTATCATTTGACGAGACGATCGTTTCGAGCCATATAGCAGCAGATTTCGACGGTGGAATCTTTTGGGGCGCATTCAGTGTCCCAGGAGGGGCGCAAACCCCCCAGGGGTCCAGATCCAGTGCCGTAGAGGTCCGATCCGAGTTCCGACAGACATCCATTCCAGTATAGAGACCAGGGCGCATCTATTGGAGCAGTTTCGAGCACATTCTGACGGTGGGTTCTTCAGGTCGAGTTTTCCAGCTGGTAGCAGTTACCGTATTTCTCCGGAATCGCACATTTTTGCCGATCTATCCGTGCATGCATCAGATCTGCTATCTTCTTATGATCATGGGTATTTTTTTGTTATTCGATTGTATTCCAGTACAGATCTAGGAGATCTGACTGACGTTTAGATTCTATATTTCCAGTAGGCTTATTGTATTTCCATGCTTGAACTGTTATTATTCATGATATTGAGCAGTTGACATTCTATACTCTTGCATGCATCCTTATATGATTGTTAAACCTTAAATATGCAACATGCACATGTAATAACCAACATGCACCTGCAATAGCCAACATGCAACCACAATAACCGAAGAATATCTCAAACACACGGCTAAAATGCATCCAGAAACCCCCAGTGTATCATATCTGCACGCCAGAGCATTAGAACAGTAGCGAATATCTTGATCAGTCGGATCAGGGATATTTCATTCTTCCTCTCGGCAACCCCGTTCTGCTGGGGGTTGTAAGGCACTGTCATCGCTCTTCTGATCCCTGTACGGGCACAAAAGTCTACAAACTCATTGGAGGAATACGCACCTCCGTTATCTGACCGCAAGACCTTGATCCTCTTTCTTGTCTGGTTCTCCACAAGAGCTCTGAACTCTTGGAACCTCTTGAAGACCTCACTCTTGGTCTTCAGGAAATAGATCCAGGTCTTCCTGGAGTAGTCATCAATGAATGTGAGATAGTACTCACGACCACTCAAGGATGCCCAAGACATAGGCCCACACACATTTGCGTGTACTAAATCCAATACCCTAGCTGACCTGCTGTCACTACTGGGAAAAGAAGCCTTGGTAAACTTATCAAGCGCACACCCTCTGCACACATTCTGATGCTCCGAACTGAATTGAGGCACTCCTGTCACAACCTCTCTCAGTCCTCCAAGAGCCCCATGATGAAGGTGAGCCATCCTCCGATGCCATAACTCACATAACTGACTGTTGTTGTCGCTACTCGTTGCCAAAGCATGAAGTGGCTGGAAAATCAATCTGAACAGTTTCCCATCCCTCACTCCAATCACCTGCCCTAAGGTGAGAGAGGACCCCTTAGGGTGTATGAGGACCTCTGTCTCTCTGAAGGACACCTCAAGACCCCTATCCTGGAGGGTGGAAACTGATATCAGATTCTTCTTCAACCCAGGGACGTAGAGAACATCCCTGAACGAAATAGGTGGCAAGCCATCTCTCTGAAAGGTAACTATGCCACGCCCAACAACTATGACTAAGGTGTCATCACCAAGAGTAATCTGCATCTTGACCTCTATATCTCTGAGATCAATAAAATGCTCCCTCACACCAGTCATGTGGCTCGAAGCCTCGTTGTCTATGTACCAGATACTGGGTGTCGTCTCAACTTAAGTGCAACAAATAAGAAAGGCACACTCCCTCTCAAACTGTGTCTGAAACTCTGCCTCCTCTGCTGTAGCTGCCGAACCACCCTGCTTCTTCTTCCTGTTAGGACACTGTCCAACATAGTGCCCCATCCTCTTACAAGCAATGCACTTCACTTTGCTCATATCTCTCTTTTGCCCACTACTTCTCTCTCCCTGTGGCTTGGCCCCAAACTTGGGACCCTGTCGTGCACCCTTGCCGACCTTCTTCTTGCCCTTGTCCAAAGAGCAAGATCCTCATCACCCTAAGATATCCGCTGCTGTCCAGAAGACTCTGAGGTGAGTCTCGTCTCCTCCTGGACGAAATCATCCTAAAGTCTCTCCCAAGTAGGCATAAGTTCCCGGGCAACAATGCCTCGAACAAATGGACCCCATGGTTTGGTAACGCTGTTTAAGGCTGTCCTCACCATAAAGTCCTTGTCCACTATCTCTCCGACGACTACAGACTCATCTCTGATCTGAGTGAATCTGCCAAGGTAAGAAGTAACTGACTCAGTCTTGAGCATCAGAATGCTCCTGAGTCGCTCTTTCATAGCCATCTTCCGGTTCTGGTTAGAGCTTTGGTAAAGCTTGCACAAGGATGCGCACATCTCATATGCAAAGTCTTTACCAGTCAAGTGGGGTATAATGTGATCCCTCACTGCATCACATATAGTTCTCTTTTCCTTGTTGTCCCTCTTCCCGAACCTTGCCACCAAGGCGGGAGCAGTGACAGGAGGAACAACAACAGGAGCCTGAACTATATCCCATAGTTCTAGGTCCTCTAGGACAAAGATAAGGTTGGCCTTCCAAGGACACCAGTTGCTAGCTCCGGCTAGCCTATCCTCTGCTCGCATCTGTGATACTGACATGACTTTCCATTGTACTCACTCTGATGCTGCAACTGCAAAAGAACACTGCCTCACTCCTGTCAACACAAGTGTGAAAAGAGGCAGTAGAACTACAACCTCACTCCTAGCAATATAGGTGTGAAAAGAGGTTGTGAAAAATCAGCCTCACTCCTAGCAAGTAGGTGTGAAAAGAGGCTGAGAAAATGTCCACAAACTGTCCACAAAATTTCTGCCAACAAGCTGCTACAAATCACTGTCAAGTAGCTGTCAAGAAATCTGCCCACAAGCTGCCAAGAACTGTCTAGAAATGCTATCCAAAAATCAGCAAGATTTAGCCACCAAGGGCTCTGATACCATGAAGATTTTCTGAGGTCCTAACAGGTTGCCAACTAGGTCTATCTTTGACCTCAAGTTGGCTCTAAGTTTCTGCTGTCACACAAGTCTTTGCTGCTGTTTTATAACAGCAAACTGTTCAAGAATTTTACTGCTGTTTTGTTATGGTTACATAGCCTTTTAAGGTGCTCTAGCATGTAGTTTTTGTAGCCAATAGGTTAGTACATGCATGCCTTAAATATGTAACACACCTCTAGATTTTTACAACTGAAATGATGCTATTCTAAACTCTAGCATACATGAAAATGGACACAAAGGTTTTTGGTCAACATGACCTTGGACAAAATCCTCCCGGGTAAAACAGTTTGGAATATATGTCTATATATGTGATGTAAAGAATGTGAGATACAACAAGTACATGAAACAAATGAACCTGATACAATGGCAGCCCCTCTCAAGCTGCTATACAAGTCCAAGAAGGAAGATGTGCCCAAGCATGGTGCACTCTTCTCTTTTGTTGCCCAATCTCACTGAAAGCTTGCGCCCTTGCTCCCTGAAGCTTTGATGAAGAAACTCTTGCACATAACTCTGAACAAGTGTGCTACCTCTCCAACAAAACTCTCCTCAAGGCAATCTAACAAGTGCAAGTCCTCCCTGCTATAAGTACGCCCTCCTCCAAGCAAACATCAACACCACAAAACAATGGAAGCCAAAGCCTCCTAGAGCCCTCCATAGAAGGAGGCACCCTTGAAACCCTCATCCAATGCTTCCATCTTCATCTCCATAGCTCTACTCTTCCTCTCCAAGTGAACATAAGAGTGAATGAGCCTTTCTTTGCCCTATGCGCCCTTCTTGAACCTCCATAAGAAAACTTAAAAGATGGATGGATGAGATCACTCCATCCCATCTCTAATCAAAGGTTGAGATCATCCCACAATAATCTCACTCACAAACCCACTTTGGGTTAAGTTCCCTAAGTTCACTTTATGTCTCCTAATTCACCCGCAAAGTGAATTAATAGTCACTTTAGGCTAAAATGACCAAATTTCACCTTTGACTTAAATCTCCCAAGTTAAAGTGAAATTATACATAAAGTACAAGGTACATAGTACCAAAGTATTTCCCACTTGTAGTTAGAGACTCAAAACCACAAGGGGACCACTTCCCAAGGTACACAAATCTCAACACAACTCAACCGGAATACCTTGCAGAAGAGAAGAAGGGAAATAAATTGATCTTCAAAGATCTGCATGCAGTTGTTGGAGGTTCAGGCGAGCTCATCTCTCTCTTTTCTATTGTATCTTAGAGCTATTCCCAACCACACTCATTATCCTTCCATATCTATTCCAGATCTGTTTATCTCTTGTATTGAGGTCAACTTATATAATAAATAAAATGCAGATCTGAAGTATTGTGGCTATTTCCTTGTGTTATTCCTATTCTATCTTGTTGCTTTCAGTGGTTGCTTTATACAAATCATTTACTTGCTGCAATAAACCATAAACCTAAATCCCAATGCAACTATAGAAGACAAAACAACAAACTGTTTGACAAAATACCACTACCAGAAACACAATATTTYACAGGTTTTTCGGGCAGATCCACTTGGGGATCTTACAGTGGTATCAKAGCATTGAATCCTCCCAACCAATGGGGATTTGYTGATGAAAGGATACAACAAAAAGAAGAAAGACAAAGCAGGAGAACCAAAAACAGATCYAGAAATGGAGGAAAGACAGGTAACAGGAGATGGTAATGACAAGGGGGCTGATTTGGCAACAATAGTTCAGGAAATGCAGTGCTCCATTGACAATACACAGTTTGACATGAGCATCACTTGCAAGAGACACAGGAGCAGTTGTCAAGGGGACAGATTGAGCTCAAAACGACCTTGTCAGCTATAGACACCACCATAGAAGCAGGGAAGGAGAGGATTGCATATCTTCTCATGCAAATGTCACATGGTAGAGAACCACAGACCAATGGGGGTAATAATGGTGTTAGTGAATCTGATTGAGGAGAGAGATCTCACGCTAAGACCAGTCACAAAGCCCACAATGAGGGGCAAAGCCTATTTGGGGGTGCAAATAGTAGGGCGCTAGGGAATAGCCGGATCACGCCCATTCCTTATATGCCTAGTTTCCTAGATGCACAACAACAGGATGGCCACATCCTAGGATGTATGGAGGTAGAAGATAGCTTTGAGGAGTATGAGAGGGAGTATGCAGCCTTGAGTGTAGGATTCAAGAGTCAAGTTTCTTTGGAAGAATATTGTGTAATCAAATATAGAGGCAGGCCTAGAGAATTTCACAGGGGCAACAATGATCTAGGGCACAAAGCAGGAAAAATGGAGATTCCCCCCTTTGATGGGACAACCAAATCTTCAACAAAGGCATGGGTACATAAATTAGATGCTTATCTGCAGCTAAGCCCCATGATGGAGTTGGATGCCATCAAATTTGCTACCTTGTACTTGGAGGGCAAGGCCCATGAGTGGTGGTACCATGGGATGATTACTTTGGGGCATGCACACATTACCTCATATGCAAATTTCACACAGAGGTTCATGGATAGATTTGATCAAGGTGATTCGAAACTACATTTCCGTGAGCTCACACAACTTAGACAGACCGGATCAACTGAAGCATTTATAGAGGAGTTTCAAAGGTTAGCGGTGATGGTAACAGATATGTTAGAATCTAGATTGATGATGCTCGTTTTTGAGGGGCTGACAGAGCCATTGCGTGGTTGGGTTAAGGCTTTTAAGCCTACTACCCTACAGGATGCGAATTGGAGGACTAGAGACTTGCAGGGATCGGCTTCAAAAAACAAGTTCACTCCAAGGTCACCTCTTATTCCAAGAGGAGGAGATCAAAGAATTGTAGACAAAGGTAAAGGGAAGCATAATGAAGCTACAAAAAGAGAGTTGAGAAGGAAACAACTCTGCTATACTTGTAAGGAACCACGGGAGCCAGGGCACAAATGCATAGGGAAAGGTAAAATTCACTATGTTATCCCCATTTTGTAGGATAACTAAGGAGATGGTGTCTTGAGGCCCCTCAGGTTGCAGATATGGAGTGTCAAGAGACCACATGACTAGTAGTGTCCACTTGCACGTATGGAATCCCGCTCTATCACCATATTCTGATCCATTGTCAGCGCATCCACCACACTAGCTAGCTTCAGGAAGGCAAATGGGTCTTGCTCCATGCAGTAAAAGTCAGGTATTGTGGCATGTATTCACCTTAATATTTGAGGCATTTAAACATGTTGTATTTAAGCTGCTTTTGATTATAGAACGCCTGCTTGGACATTATGCTTTTGGCCTTGTTTCACCTTGGTGAGTGTCATAGATTTCCTAATAAGTGGGCAACCTTTGGGGAAGGTTTGTGACTGGGGGTCTCTGGAGGGGTTATCGTACCATTCCCGACCATACTTACCACTTTCTGCTCATACATTCCCATCATATTGCCCTCTTCTAGGCCCTTTGAATTTAGTGACCCAAGAAGGGCATGCACCTTATTTCATGGGAAGAAGGGGTTGAAGGCCCAGGGGGATGGTTGCTGGCAAAAGATAAGAGCCTAAAATAAACCTTCTAGATGCTTGCCTAGTCAGGTCTCTAGAACAATGAACTACTTCTCTTAAAAGAATTGAAGACCTGCACAATATCAAACACATAATAAATATCCCGCTTGAATATAAGACTAACACAAGTGCATTACAATGCTTTACGTGGTTACCCCTATGGCACTTTGTGGACCTCTTTGTTCAAGTGATATTGTGTTACTGCCCCCCAAGCTAATCGATTCACTATTGGGAGTGCACACGTGTTTGGATTATTGATTAATTAATAAATGACAATAAATAGGCTTGGAAAAAGGTTGCATTGAGGAAGTAGGTGCAACACACCCCCTACAAAGGCACCCATAAATGAGATAATACGAGCCCTTATATGTCATGAAACTCATTGACCTATGAAGTCTAAACCCCTATCCACCTCATCATCCACTACATAACCCTGAAGGAGCACCATTGGGAGCATCTCCTACTTGAGGGTTTTGGTCTACCCAATAGGACTTTTATGACACCCCTCCCATACCTAAACTTGGTCAATTGTATAGGGTCTTAGAGCATGTGTTTAATTTGATGAGGTAGTTTTGATGCACATGTTTAGATGCCTTGCTTATTAGATGTGGTTTACACTTGTCATGATATCTTTGACTCGAGATCTATGGAGGGCGTACCATTTTGTTTTGCAGGACCCTGCTTGGTGGCCAGTTTTGGGAGAAGAAGCCT
This sequence comes from Picea engelmannii, assembly GCA_009831015.1. Classification (NCBI taxonomy): domain Eukaryota; kingdom Viridiplantae; phylum Streptophyta; class Pinopsida; order Pinales; family Pinaceae; genus Picea; species Picea engelmannii. The sequence goes on along the minus strand of ML836535.1, from coordinate 39,239 downwards.
AGTTTGGGCTTCCATGGGGCAAGAAGCCCATAGGTTGGATGCCTAGGGTCCACACACCGCATCACAGAGACATGTCTTTGGAGGCTTACATGGCATCATGGAGGATTTAACCTAGCCCCTACCACCCAAATGTTTTGCTTGAAGGAGGCAAAACATCACATTCTTGAGGCTTGATGTCATAAAGGGGCTAGGGTTTGGTGGGGATGGAGTTTCTCATTGACACTTGGCATGATTTGATTAGAGGAGGCATGGAGGGGGCATAGCGCATGAGGAGAAGGCCTTTGGAGGCCAAACGTTCCATCCCCAACCTCAACTATTTGTCAAATATGCCAAAACGTTGCCCTAAAAGGGAGATGTCGTCTTGTTTTTAGGGTTTCTAATGTGCAAAAGTGAAATTTAAATGAATTATTTAATATTATTTGTTTAAAGGGGCAAGATTAGGGATGTTGACCCCTCTCTTGTGTTTTACCCTAAAACTAAGTGGATAAACTATGTGTTAGACATTTTGTATAAATAGAGATCACATGAATCTCTTTTCATAACATAACTCGCCCATTGTGGGAAGTACTTGGTTGAAATTTTCGCTATTCTTGGGCATTGTGGTGTTTCTCTTTTGTGCAAATGTTTTAGGGTGCTATCTTTTGGTGAATGGATGAGGAGGAGTGATGCACACCTCTTGGATACTTGTTCTCTTGATCTTGAATGGTGAATTTACTTGGTGAAACTAGGGTTTGATCTCTCTCTTGGAATTGGTAAGGTTAAATCTGCATTGTTAGTTATTTCTTGCTCTTTCTTGGATACACCCTCCATTAAGCTTCATCTAGTTTGCTAAAGTTTACAAGTTAGGGTCTTTGTTGATCTAACTCTTTATTCTAAGACTCCATTTACCCAATTTTAAAGGCACTAATCTGAATATTTTGCATAGGAGAAATAAAATAGTGCATTGGGAAACATGGATTTTTGTCATTTCAACTTTTTGCAATTTGGGTTTTGTTCCTTGCGCCTAGCGCACCTCTTAGCCACTAGGGTGTCCCCTCTAAAGGGGCATTGCTTGCTACTGTAATAAACTTTCATCTTCAACCATTAGAGCTGCAGAAACCCTAATCAAACTTTCTCTAATAACTCTTAGTTCAACCGCTAAAAATTACTAAAATTTTTCCCACATAATCTAGTGTTCATGACACATCTTTTGGTAGATTTTTGACAAGTTTTAATGGTTGAATCTCTTGCTGTAATAATTTGTTTGTTACAGCCATAAGGCTGATTTTTATCTCTGCAGAAAGTGTTTACTACAACCTTACTTTTGTGCTAGTGTCTTGCTCCTTTAATCTTGAGTTTCACTAGTGTTTTACTAGTTTATCTCTTGCATCATTTACTTGATCTCTAACACTTGTTTTAGCAGCTAATTGTGCCATTTTATTGCTGATATATACTGTTACTAACTGCTGCAATTAGGGACAACATGCTTAACTTTCATGTCCATCATATACTTGGGCTTGTAGCGTTGTTTTCCTTGTGTCTCGGGCAGGTACAATCTACATTTGCAAGGTCTACTACTTGGCAACCCATGGCTACCATCAAGACCTTACTCAAGCCCTTCTCCACACATAGAAATTTGACCTATAGGGGCATCCATTCATACATCATACTTTCCATCTCATTCCCCCTTAGGGTCACTGTGATTCCCCGCTTGAGATGACCACTACACCTCTAAAGTGACGGGAACACTTGCCTAAGGTGACAGTGGGTAGGTGCTCTCAAAGTTGTCTCCATTTGGTGGTTGGGTCGGGCTTTACCCAACCTACAACTTGTGCGATAACACACTACATAGAAGTCCTTTCAGATAGTGAGGAGTAAGATGATGCCGAACATCTTCAAAATATGGAAGTGACTCAAGAAGAAGAGGAACACACGCATGAAGAAGAAGGGGAAGAGACAATGTGCAAGTAGGCAGGAATCAAGAAAGTTGTTATTACATCCATCAGTGGGGTACCAAAATTTAACACTTTCAGTATGAAAGGAGTCCTCCAAGGACAAAGAGTCACAATACTTATCGATGGTGGGGCCTCCCAAAATTTCATTGATGTTGCTTTGGTAAATAGGAGACACCTCCCTACCGTTGGGTTTGATGGATTCTTAGTGGAGGTAGCAGTAGGACGTACCATGCCATGTGACAAATACATTATACAGATGAGTCTTACCATGTGAAGATATAACTTGACACAAGATTTCTGTGTCATGGACCTTCCAGACACCAATGTTATACTTGGAGTCCCGTGGCTTAGCACCTTGGGACCTATCACTACCAACTGCAAGACTATGGAGATGCCCTTCAATTATGAAGGAGGGTAACCTTGAAGGGAATGACAAAGAATACATCCAGGGTGGTTTCAACAAAGCGCATGGAGGTTATTTTCTGGCATGGGGATGTGGCTTATGCAGCAGAGTGCCTAGTTGTCACCCAAATCACTCAGGAAGAGTGCCAACACTATTCACACGATATACAAAGGATAATTGACTAGAGGATAATTGACAAGCATGAAAAGGTTTTCGGACAAATTCCCCCAGGGAAACCACTAGACAGAGGCTTTGAACACATTATAGAACTAGAGGAAGGAACCAAACTTGTCATTCCTATAGGCATCAAAGAAATTCAAGGATGAAATTGAGAAGGCCATCAAGGAACTATTGGACATGGGGCATATTAGGCCAAGCTCAATCCCATTTGCATCTTTAGTTGTGTTGGTCAAGAAGAAGGATGGTACAATGCGTATGTGTATTGATTACATGGCCTTAAACAAAAGGACAATTAAAAACAAGTATCCCATTCCAAGGATAGATGAGTTATTGGATGAGCTTCATGGTGCAGTGTACTTCACAAAAATTGATCTATGCTTTGGATACCATCAAATTAGGATGAGGGAACATTATATACACAAGACAACCTTCAAGTGCCACTATGGGCACTATGAATTTCTAGTTATGCCCTTTGGATTAACCAATGCGCCAACCACCTTCCAATCATGTATGAACCGTATATTCAATAAACAATTGAGGAAGTTTCTATCGGTTTTTTTCGATGATTTGCTGGTATATAGAAAAACTTGGGAGGATCACCTCAGGCATGTGGATGAGATCTTAAGCATCATGGAAGAACAAGCATTGTACGCCAAAGAGTCCAAATGCGAATTTGGTATGACAAAAGTCCCATACCTGGGGCACATCATTGGGGCACAAGGGGTACAGGTTCATCAAGAGAAGATCCAAACTATTTTAGATTGGCGCACACCCAAGAAACTTACAGAGCTCAAGGGATTCTTTGGGATTTGCAGCTACTATAGGAGACTTGTTAAGGGTTTTTCATAGCTAGGCGCACCACTGACTGATTTGACCAAGAAGGGTGCATTCAAGTGGAGTGATGAAGCATGACTAGATTTTGATAAAATGAAGAAGGTCATGAGCACTTGTCTGGTTCTAGCCTTACCAGATTTCTCCCAGCCATTCATATTAGAGTGTGATGCAGCAGGGGAAGGAATTGGGGATGTACTCATGCAAAACAGACACCTTATTGCTTTTGAAAGCAAAATATTAAGAGGGCCTGAGTTATTGTACACCATATATGATAAGGAGATGCTAGCTATCATGCATGCGCTAGCAAAGTTCAGACAATACCTGGTGGGAGCGAAATTTGTAGTCTGAACTAATCATAACAACCTCAAATACTTTCTAGAGCAAAAAGATCTTAATGAGAGGCAATAAAAATGGGTCAGTAAGATCCAAGCCTATGACTTTGACATAGAATTTGTAAAAGGGAAAAACAATGTGGTAGTAGATGCTTTATCTAGAAGGCCCTCAACCTATTCCATGTCAAAGATATCAGTTGAGTGGAAATTGCATCTTCTGGTAGAGTACTCAAAAAGCAAGTTTGCATGTGAATTGATGGATGGCCAAGTCTAGGATGACAGGTATAGACTTGTGGATGACATCATATATTATAAAGGGAGGATCTATTTGGTTCCTGAATCCAGATTCAAGGAGAGGGTGTCTCAAGCATTTCATGACTCACCACTAGCAGGGCATCAAGGGTTCCTTAAGGCTTACAGAGAGATTAGGGAGAGGTTCGCTTGGAGGGGCCTCAAGGAGGATGTTATTGGCCACATTAGGGAGTGTGCCACATGTCAACAAAACAAGGATGAACGCACCCACCCAACATGTTTATTGCAGCCTCTTCCCATTCCAGAACACAAATGGGAAAGTATATCTATGGATTTTATCACAAGATTGCCCAAGGTACAGGGTAAAGATGGCATTTTTGTGGTGGTAGATCGCTTGAAAAAATTTGCTAATTTTTTTGCTATATCCATGGAGTATAATGCATTCCAAGTAGCAAACTTGTTTTTCAGGGAGATTTTCAGATTACATGGACTACCCAGGACTATTGTGAGTGATAGGGACAATAGATTCATGAGTACTTTTTGGCAGGAGTTATTTAGATTTGTTGGTACTGAATTGACCCCCAACACTAGTTATCATCCGCAGATAGATGGTCAAACTGAGATAGCCAACAAATGGGTGGAAGGATACCTCAGGAATTATGTGACATGTCAACAAAGGGCGTGGGTCAAGTGGTTACACTTGGGTGAGTACTGTTACAATGCCAATCACCACATGTCCATTGGTATGTTTCCTTTCAGAGCGTTATATGGCTATGATTCGCTCACCTTCATGGAGATCGCCTTTGGGGATAGTAGAGCCCCTATGGCTAAGGAGTGGATACAGGAAAGTCAAGACATACTCAGAGAGCTCAAAGATCATTTGCAAAGGGCCCAAAACCAACATAAGTTTTATGTAGATAAACACAAAGTGGAGCGTAGTTTTGAGGTGGGGGACTTGGTCTACCTAAGGCTCCAACTATATCGACAAGCACCCATCAAGAAAAGTGGCGTTGAGAAGCTCAAGCCCCATTTTTATGGGCCATACAGGGTGAGCAGAAAGGTGGGAGCGATTGCATACGAGCCAAAGTTACCGCTTGGGAGCAAGATTCATAATGTCTTTCATGTGTCATGTCTAAAGAGAGCATTGGGGCAGCATGTTACTACTAATGAAGTGTTGCCACCGGTTCATGAGGAAGGCCAATTGACCTTGATACTAGTGGAGATATTGGAAATGAAGGAGAAGAAGCTAAGAAACAGGAGTATCAAGGAGTATTTGATCAAATGGAAAAGTTTTTCAATAGAGGACACCACTTGGGAGGGTGGACATGTTTTGCAACATCCAGGTTCGGAGTTGCTTGTGGGCAAGCAATTTCAAGCAGGGGAGACTGTAATGTCCCCTTCCATGTGATATTGACCATGGGGGACTTAGTAGCCTAGTTGTTCCCCCTAGGTTATAGTCTCATTGAGAAAAAAGGGGACTAAGAGGGTAAAAAGGTGGTCACCAAATTATTAAAGTTAATTTCAATAGGTGACAAAGATTAAGGAGAAAAAGGTAAAGTGGCTTTATGAATTAATTGGAGAAAAGAAGCTTGAAAGCCTAAATAATAATTTAAGTGAGAATTAGAAGATGGGATAAAAGGAATGAGGGCGACTTTCTCATGCATTCTTGATCATTTTTCACTTGCATCTTTGAGCTCTACAACTTGGGTGTTTTGAGGGTTTTGAGTGAACAAACCCTACAGATCAACAACGAGGTGAAAGATTCCTCTGTTCCTGATCTAAGCTTGGTCAAGGTGGTGAAAGATTCCACCCTCACCATTCTATTCAGTTCAGATCAGTTTCAACAGTGTTTGCTGGAGCAAGGGTGTAGTTTTGGAGGTTTCTGCAGGATTGGGGCGCACTGTCAAAGGAGGAGAAGTTCGATTCGGCTAGAAGACTTTGGATGTGGGGTAGATCTTGCTACATAAGTGTTTTCCATCCCTGGGGCGACTTTTCTCATCAGTTTTTGGGGGTTTACCACTTCCTAGTTATTTATTCTCAAAGCTGGGCGAATTTCTGAAGGAGGGCGCACTTGTCCTTACAGATACAGAGATTTGGGGCTCAAATCTGCAGCTACAACCAAGGAGATTCATCATAGGTGTTAGCCATCTCACATCCTTCAGCGATACATCATTATTTCAGTGATTGGAGGCCAGATCTAGTGAGGCCGAAATTCCAAGAGGGTTTCCAGCAAGAGAGGGGCACACCTCAGCCAGAATACCTTGCAGAAGAGAAAAAGGGAAAGAAATTGATCTTCTATGATCTGCATGCAGCTGTTGGAGGTTCAGGGGAGCTCATCTCTCTCTTTGCTATTGTATCTTGGAGCTATTCTCAGCCACACTCATTATCCTTCCATGTCTATTCCAGATCTGTTAATCTTTTGTACCGAGGTCAGCTTATATAATAAATAAAATGCAGATCTGAAGTATTGTGGCTATTCCCTTGTGTTATTCCTATTGTATCTTGTTGTTTTCAGTTGTTGCTTTATACAAATCATTTACTTGCTGCAATAAACCATAAACCTAAATCCCAGTGCAACTATAGAAGACAAAACAACAAACTGTTTGACAAAATACCACAACCAGAAACGCAATATTTCACAGATTTTCCGGGCAGATCCACTTGGGGATCTTACATATGCCCATGACAGGTCCAAATCACCCCTCTTGGGCATAACGACATACTCCAGTCACTGGAGCAAGCAATCTCTCATCGGTATGGAATTCTTCAATCATTGAAGACTCTTGAGCATCACACCCATTGAAATAAATCATCCACCTATATCATGTCAAATCAACCTTCCAATCATTGGAAGATCTTGGGCATCTCATCCACAACCCGTCACATGCCGAAACACTAATCTTTAGCACGGATCTGCTTCAATCACTGAAGCTCGGGCATCACATTCATTGAAACTCTCTAAAAGCTCCCTATCACAAACAATTGATCCATCCATACACGTATTCTTGGAAGATCTCAGAAGCACAACCAAAATTTCACCTCAGTTCTTGAGGTTCCCCGGATCTGTTTCTCGTGAAATTTCAGCCTTATGGCCGAATCTGAAATATAAATTACAGTTGCATTTATTTCACTTATGTCCAACCAAAGCCACCAGGCAGCCCAAGAAAACAAACACTGAAACAATGCACTTGAAGGAGAGATGGATATCATAGCCTTTAGGGCATGATCTCAACCAACACAGATCTAAAAACAACTTTTATCACAACAGATTTATAACGATCCTAAAGTTGTTTCTTTGCTTCATCTCAGTGTGCGAAAACACATAACATTTCGGCCCGGCTTAGCACATCTCAAGCTAGTACAACAAGTCCCTTCGGCTTATCCCAAGCAAGGACTCTCTGATTCCTTCCTAAACCCTAGCTAGGGCATCCACCATCAACAACAAACCCTAACCTTCAATACAAAGACTTGGCAAGGCATCCCACCAAGCTATCTAGCCACACCAAGGCTCCTCAGCCTGCAACTTCTGCAGTACAGAGCAGCATCATGCCCGACGTAGAAGCATCCACACAAGCTTACCATATAGCATATTTCTCTACCACCCCAACAGATCCACCATCTCTGCACACAGCAGATCATATTTTAGGCATCATCAATATCATGTAGGGACCATGCTCTATGCAAGAACAATACAACCAATTACTGTGAGACACACAGCAGAATGATCTTTCCAGGCTTTCTCTGTGACACACATTCTCATAAAGCAATACATGATTCACACCTTGCAGCACATAGAAGCACACTCTTCACCACAAAAACACTCACAGAAACAATCTACACTAGTCTCCCTACCTAATCCTACATCTATGCAGACTTCACAAAGTGAAATTTGCATGATCACAGACCCCTCTCGTGAGAGAGTCAGGGCTGTACCGGCTCTGCTACCATGTTGCAATAAGAGGGAGAGATGTTTCACAACAACCTTGGACACACTAGGTTCTTGAATGTATATTCACTAATGTGTGTGATAATTATCATAACACTTAAGGTTACATTTATAGGGTTGTTAGAGGATGAATTCATCATCCATGACAACATACTCCACTATGGAAGCCAACAACCAAACAAGGCAGTCATTTAAGACTTTAGCAGCCACCCACTCAGAGTTTAGTATCCGTCAACTAAGACTCACAGGGCACTCCAACAGGAGCTACTTTCCAACAGTAGTATGAGGTAGATATTGGATGGCAAATAATGACCAAAAAAAGGTGCAATTTTTTAATGAAATAAGTAGGAAATTTCTGGTAGAAAGACCACACGACTAGTTTAGTTATTTCCTATGGCTTCTTCCATAAAAGAAACTTCCAGTTGATGTTGGAAGCTAAATCTCATGGTATTCAGTGTCTTACCAAAATGCTCGTAGAAGCTCTATTTCTTTAATCATTTCTTGTGGGATTTCATGATAGGTTCTGACATATGGGGGTATTCTTTGAGTCTTTACTGTAGACAAAATTTACCCATCTGAATTTTTAATGGGAAAATAAGCTCATGTTAAGATTGGTACTTTGTCTAATCAAAGGATTAAATTTTTTCCAATAATTAGGAATATTTGGAGAAATTTCTATGTAAACCTTGTAAAAGCAAAACTGGAGGGTCTTTTCATTGGTTCAATTTAGTCAGGGCTACATGTGTGGAATGTACCATCTTAAACCACAACAGAAAAATCTCTGCAATTCGATATTTGCAAGTGAGGTTCCATATCAAACTCTTCATTAGCTGGTAGCTTGTATGTTAAGTGGATAAAGATAGAACTTTGATGTAATGCTTACTAGTAATAAGGACTGATTTTATTCTGATATATGTTCAGAATGTGGACTGTTTTGTAGGTAACATTGATCTTTCCATCATTCTTTGTATTGCCGGAAATCATTCGGGTGACTTAGAAAAGGACCTACCTTGTGATATTTTTGAACTGACCAAGACATACCAATTGCAACCGTATATTGCAAGAGTAAGTTGCCATGTTATTGGACATTCTTTACTGACATTTATATTTGATTTTGTTAAAAACTTCGGAATAGATTAATTACTTGTTAGTGTATATCATACTTTATCATGTATGTTACGATAGTGTATCTAGATAGTAGATAATGTTAACTGTCTCAGGCCAAAATCAATTATTAGAGCCTCAAATATGCCAACCCTGACTTAACTATCCCCTTTGTGTACTATTGGGTGTGACCTTTTCTTTATGGCATGGGTTTCTATTAGTTATTGTTGCAATATTAGGCTTAGCTACACTTGGAACTTATGTCAAACTACCCCTTATAGACCATAAAGGATGATCCTAGGTCAAGCACTTGTAACTCCTCTTCATAACTTCTCTCTTGGTTATTCATCCCATATGCCGTTTACTCAGACATATCTTGCTGGTGTGTCCAAATTCCATTGGGACACACCCTTTGCAGTCTCATCCTCGAGTTCCTTTGTAGCTACTGTTGCAAGCATTAATTGGCCCCAAAACATAATGGCATATTAACACTATGACAATTGTCTCATGACCAGGAAATTGATCATATAAAGGACTTCATTGACTGGGTTGCATTATCTTCCGATATGTTAATTCCGAGACCTATACTCAAAGATATTCAAGTCCCTAAATGAAGTGCAATCCTAGAGGCACTTAGGAAGGTTGCCCACTATTCCCACGACAACTCTTCCTCTCACTTTAGGCTGGTTCTTTTGTAGCACAAGGGGGGAAACCATGGAATAGAATGTTTAAGATGTTCTTTAGAAATAAAACGATCGTGAACTACCAAGGCTAGTGTCTATCAAATTGGGAGATGGAGTCAATATCAAAGAGCAAGAGGGTTTGAATATGATGGAGAAGGCATAATTAAGCCATTCACTGATGTGCCATAATTAGTCCAAAACAGATTTTCAGATTATGGAAGAATAAGTGAGAGCTCTTATATAAGATGCACCATCACAACCATGAAATTACAACCAAGAGTAATGTGCAATCATTTAACAAAGAAAGAACAACCATATTATGAACCCAAGATGAAGTTAACAAAATGGGACTGCCTTCTTATTGAAGAAACAACCAATAATGCATCATTTTTCAAATCTGATTTCACAAAAAGATCAAGAGAACCATAACGTGTCACTTAATCTTTTTCCTTCTCTAGGATAGCTCTCAAAAAATAAACCGAACCCTAACCAGAGAATTACATCTATAAATATCCTTCAATAATTCATGGTTGAAGATTTTTAATGACAAAATCAGAAATATCTCATTCATATATTTTTTCAAACAGTTGACTAATCTGAGATCTTAGTCTGTAATAAATGCTTTGAAAACAGAAAGCAACTGAAAGCTAAAATACTTAAGTCAAGCAAATCACTAATCCATACTCTAAGAGTGCAACAAATAGACATGTGATTTTGGTCCAATGACCAGGGAAAAAACACCAGAATGGGGAAAACCCTAGAGAGAGATAAATTTATTAATGAGCAAATTTACATAAATTCTACAACTCATAAAATTTCTTCTGTTCATAAAAACTTCAAAATAGCAATCCAAATTATCAACTTATCTCTGCCTGAGACAAACTTGACCTTGCTTCCCACACTGCAACCTGAGGGAGGTCCTCCTGGCATTTCCACTTCCAGGACCATTCCCGGACTCCAAGCTATCTGTAGTTGTTGCTCCCTCTGAACCTGGATGCTGCCTCTGAACTGGTCTGGTGGAACTATGCCTTCCACTGATGCTTTGAGAAATCCTATCTCGTCTTTGAGCATTTTCTGATTGGCTTAACTTTTACCAGTTTATACTTCTGCTAGTACTAGATCCCTGAACTGAGGATTGACATTTGGGTGCACCTTCATTCCTTTGAGCTTCTTGCACCCCCTCTGAGTCAAATATCCAACCTGACTGACCTCCCACAGGTTGGCCAAGCATTGTGTATACTCTGCCTCTCCGTTCTCCAATCAGAACTGTCCTGATGGGAACCTCATCTACTGCATGGATATGAACATAACCACATTCGAAAGTGATTACATATCCAACATCCTCCAGAGATGAGAGTGAGAGGAGATTAACTCTCAACCTTGGTTTAAACAATACCCCTTCTACTTCTAGGATCTCTTCAAAGTCCAACAAAAACCTGACACTGTCGACTCCTCTGATCTGGTGAGTCCCATTCACGACATGGTCAAGACCAATCTCGGATATGAACATAAATGAGTCCAATATTCTTGTCATATGATTGGTGGCCCCACTGTCGACCATCCAAGTCCTGTCAAACTCAAAGTTGTTGCTGTTGCCACTCGAAACAATGGAGACAAGAGACAAATCTTTCTCAAATTTCTCATTAAAGTCATTTATCTCTGTAGAGGCTGCTACCTGTTAATCCTTCTCCTTTTCTTTTGTCCCCTTCCTGTTGGGACACTGTGCAACATAGTGGCCATATTCATTGCCTGCAAAGCAACGAACTTTGCTGATGTCAATCCTGGAACCCTTCTTACTTGTTCCCTTTCCCTTTGATAGAAGAGCAACGTTCTCCTCATCAACTCCCTCTCCTCCCTTCTTTCCATTCATCTGGATCTCCTCCTGAGTGAAATCATCCCAAAGTCTACTCCAATTTGGAATTTTGTCACGTCGCACAATGCATTTCACAAAGACTTCCCAATCCTTGGTAAAGCCTTTCAAGGCTATCCTCACAAGCTCCGAATCTGAGATGACTTCCCCCATAACTGCCAGTTCATCCTTAACTTGTGCCAACCAGGTAAGATATGGAACCACACTCTCACCCTTTGTCATCTTGATTGAATGCAGTTTATCTTTGAGTGCCATCTTATGGTTTTCATTCTTAGCCTTGTATAGATTTTTCAGTGCCTCCCACATTTCATTGGCTGTCTTCTTTTCAGCCAGGTGTGGGATGAGTGGATCCTTTACTCCGTCCAAAACGAGTCTCTAGGCTTTGGCCTCTTTGACTTAATGTATATCCAAGGCAATAGGATCGTTGGAGGGAGGAACTACCACAGTACCGACAAGAGCCCAATTTGTTTTCTTTAAAAATAGTTGTCATTCTAACCTTCCATTGCAAATAGTTAGAAATGCCATCTAACCGGTCCTCAAATCTGATGGAAGCACCCATATTCAAACAACTATTCTACAAAGTTTTCCCACTTTTTCTTTGCCCAACTCTGAAATCAAATTCTACACAATGCCATTCTTACAGAGCCCTTGCTCTGATACCATGAAGATTTTTAATGACAAAATCATAAATATCTCATTTATATATTTTGTCAAACACTTGACTAATCTGAAATCTTAGTCTTTGTTAGAAATTTAGGGGAAAACTAGAAACATAAATATCCTTTTAAATTTTATTTACTATAGTGGTTTTAGATCAGCAATATATTAAAAAATTTATGATGTAAACAAATAACAGAAATAATTCAATGGATCTGAACATTAAAACAAAACAAATCTGAACATTAACTTAACACAAACAAAGAATAGATCTGAACATTACATTAGAAAAAACAAGGAACAGATTTACCTGATTAGCTTGATGTTATCCTCTTTTCTGTATGCTCAGAAAAAGCTATAAGAGTCATTGATCAAACCCTCAGGGGTAGATCTCATCATGGACTTGTGAACAGTTTTTCCAAGAAGGACTTAGGGAAAATATCAGAAAACTAGCCAGCATACCAAACAATAAATACTAGTCTGAAGCAAAGACACCACTGTCCAAAAGAAGGGCTACTTACAGCCTTAACAAAAAACTGTCCAACAACATAGGTGGTACTAGTGATAGGACAACAAAAGCAAACAGGTGCAACAACAGTTAGATAGTGGCAGCAAACATCATAAAGAAGGAAGACATCGGCTGCAATAGGTGGCACCAGAAAAAGAAGGGCGACAGTAGTAAAACCCCAATCAACAACCGACTCAGCGACAGAGTAAATTTTTAACATTACCATTAATTGTTTCAGGATGTTTGAGAGTGGTTCCAACCTCATTGGACTTCATATGGAGAAAGTAGAATTTTAGGTCTCATTCAAAATTCAGCAGACTTAACAGTTTTCAGGATTTCAAGAATGGCA
>ML836535.1:8805-25402 GCA_009831015.1 Picea engelmannii | reverse complement strand
ATGCAATATATATAAAAAAATATATGTATATATAACAGACGCTTCCCGGACGCTTCGCTTCCGAGGATTTTTGGAAAATGACGCTTCCGACGCTCCCGCTTCCTAAAACGCTCCCGCTTCGCTCCCGCTTCTGGCAACACTGGATGGTACGTCATCTGCAATCATCGATCTGCTATAAAATATCCAGTGCGGCCTCCACAAGCGCTCTGTGCTGCTGCTGCTGAGAATTTGACCTCCAAAGCCCCTAACACTGTTGCCAAAAAGGTGAATCGGCCTCTACATAAGGAACTCAGCCTCTACTGAACCAAACTCGGCCTCCCCTCAACAGATCTTCCTCCAGAGATATAACTCAGCCTGCACAAGAAGACTCAGCTGCAATAGAAACTTCGCTGCCCAAAAAGGAAGAATACTCAGATACACTGAATGTAAATCTGCTAACAATGAAGCACGATGAAGAAATCAGAGTGATCTCTTCCCACAAAATGACTAGCTAGGGTGTATCGTTGCAACACCGAAACCAATCCTAGGGTTTGTCACCAAAACCCTTAAAACCCCAAGCTCTAAGAGCTCTCCAAGCCAAGAGGCCGAATACAAAATAATCAATCAACATAATGAGAGAATAGAGGCCCCTATCTCTCCTTTACACCCCCCATGTTCACCTTTTCTTTCCAAGTGACTTTTTCTTTATTTTATTATTCCTTGATTAAATCACTTAATTAATTAATTAACCATTTTAACTCTAAAAAGTGATTTGTCCATCCTTATGGCTTCTCTGGCCACTGAATGTCACTTCTCATCATCTTATCCTGTAGTGCTCTTCCTCTAGATTCCGATGAGCTATTACACTAAGAGGTTTGTCCAAGTAATATGCCCATTATGACCTTAGTGAATTTAATTAAAATATAACCCATAATAACTCAAAATTACGGAAATCGTCGGAATGCAACGAAACCAAAGCCAAGTTGTGCGGAATGGATCCTGATGATGAAATATGATGAACAATGCAAGTCGGGCCCAATAAAACCCCTCAATATCTCGCGAACTCGCTGTCGCCCCTATCTGGTTACTCTGTTAGGCATAACATTTTGTACTGTAATAATGTCCCAAAATGGGGACATTACATTGGGAGGCCCTCCTTCACCCTTTGGAGGCTTGACGTCACCACATGTTTGACCTTATGATGGCTATTTTGCATGATTTATAATTTGTAGAGGCTATTTGAGGGTTTGGCCCCACCTGTAGCATGGATTATTATTGTTTTACACCTATTATTGTGGATTATAACGCTTGGTTACCTCCTATAAAAGGAGGGAGCACTCAACTTATTTCATCATCACAACTCCTCACACTTGTGAGGTAGCTCTCTAGAAAAGTTCGCTCTACCTCTCTTGTTCTCTTGGAGTCTCTTATGTGCACCTCTTGGAGTGATTTTGAATGGATGTTTCTCTTGTTGTTGGTGGATTCTTCATGAATTAGGGTTTCCTCATGCTAATGCGCCTTGTTTGTAAGTGCTTATATTGATTGCATGTGTTTTTTCTTGGTTTGTCTTGGTAATTTTCTCTGAGTGGTAATTTTGCATGTTATCTTGATAATTCTGAAATCTTGAAACCTTAAGTGGAAGGATTAAAAGTGGTATCCGCTTCCCCTGTCATTTTCACTTTGACTTGTTAAAGCATTTAAGATTTTCCCTAAGGGTTAGGAGTGGCTATCCCCTTAGGGTTTATCTTAGCTACGGTTTGTTTCTAGGGGTCAGGATTGGCTATCCCACTAGGCTCAAGACCTAGCTCAATTCAACTTCTTTGCTAGACGCATTAGAAAAAGTGGGATGACACCTAGGGTTTATGAGTGGATAAACTTTTGTGGCCTTCCTTTGATGTTTGAATTGGTTCTATGAGTGGATAGCTCTAAGTCCCAAACCTTCACCTTCTCTCTTGCTTGGCCTCCTTGGATGCATTGTCTTGACTCTTGACTCCCTTTTCCCTAAGAAAGTAGACGATACTAGTCTTTTATGCTTGTGATGCTTTATACTCTCAACAACACTGAAAACCCTCACTTAAATTAGCTTTATGACATCATTAGCATTCTAATTGTACCTCAATGCTTTGCATATTCAATGTATAACTTGCTGCTGTCATAAAGTGAATGCTACAGCCATTAGGGCTGAAATTTATTGCTGCATACTACTTATTTTTGTGGCAAAACTTGCTCAGAAATCTTGTTTAGCAATTGGATATTGTTCCCCTTGTTATAAGCCAAATTCTAAGACTCAATTGCTAATTTTTTGGGTTGTTTTTCCTATTGTTGATAAAAGATACTTATTGCTGATATAGACTGGTTTACTGTTGCAATTTTATAACAACAATTGGTTTTACTTGATATCTAGTGTCTAAAGGTGAATGACATGAAATATAACCTGGTAATTGATCATTATATGCATTGGAAAGTTTCTTGCCTTGCATAGGTTGCCCAATTACCTTGTACAAACATTCTTACCCTTCATCTTTTCCTAAGACCTAGTTTATCACATCCAAGTGACCAAGATAGGGGGCTGTAGACTTGGCTAATCTTGCTACTTGATCCCTTGAAGTCACTAGGGAAGCCTCTCTTGTGTTGGACCTCTTTCCTTCACTAAAAAGAGGGAAGTATCTGCTTAGGTGATGGTGATAGATAGCTCCAATTGTTACACAAGATTTGTCATCTTGTGGAGGGCTTTGCACAAGTACAAATCCTATGATAACATTTTGGTGCCGTTGTAAGGGAGAATTGAGTCATTCTTCCTACGACATCCCTTTGGTAAGCTTACTCCAAATCCTTTTGTATAAGCTTACCTGACGACTCCACTAAAGGAAGACTAAAGGAAGAATCCCTTCCTTTACCTTTGGATGATCCTTGTCTAGAGGGATCATGTGGTGACTCCATATCTTTTGAGGTGTCATCTGAATCTCAACTTTGTAAAGTTGCATATTCTCAAGTAATGGAATTATGGCACCATGGGAACTTCATGAAGTGTTTCCTTCCCTTGACATTAAGAATGTTTCTAGATATCCAAATCACTTTTCCTCGAACTGGGGGGATAATTGTCCAAAATTTGATGGTGGTCTCTTTGGCCGTTACTCATATTGTGAAATTCTTGAAATATGCTTCAAAGATAAATGTAATACATGAAGATACGTTAATAAGATTGTTTTTGGTATCTATGGAAGCAGGACAAAAGAGTTGGGTCAAGAATTGTTGCAGTCCAAAGAGTATATCCTGTCTTTACATTTTTAATTGATGAATTTCTTCGGCAGTGAGCCTCGATAACTCAAAGGTATGGAGATATTCTCCATAACCTTACAGTGGTCCTCCAAGAAGAGGGATTCTTATCAAACTCTAATGAGGACAATGAAGATTTGATTAAAGAACATGTCAATTTTTACATACAACCTTATGTGACTAATTTTCAGATTTGAAAATTACTTCCTAGTGATGCAACAGTAAACCTTTGCTGTTATCACTGAAAATTATTGAGTAAAATATATGCAGCGGAAACAACAAGATTAGAAATGAATCATCAACACACACGAGGCACGAATTCTCTGTTCTGTAACTTTTGTCAATTTTAGAAATTCTAAGGGCAAAACCAGGCTTCCCATCCAATACAAATTCACCAAAATCTGAGGACAACCTTGTCCTCCAATAACCGGAAAAATCAGCAAACCAAACCTCAACAAATCCCTGGAAATTTCCTTTTCCCACAAATCTGCTGCAGACCACCTGTACGGTCTGCTAACGTCATTCGTACGATTGCTGACGTCAGCCTGTATGACCTTGCTCCTGCCCAAAAATCTTGTATGAATGTACGCGATTGTCCCTATTGGAACCCTCATACATACACGACTGTTCCCACTGCAACCCGCGTACGTATGCGACTGTTCCCATAGAAAGCTGTGTACATGCCCAAAAACCAGTACAAACACTTTCATACGATTTGCTCCACACATATGGCTTCTTCCTTCTGCCACTGCCTCTCTCCTCCACACATGCGATGTGCTTTCCTTGTCCAAAACAAAAGATAGAGAGTCCTCAACCCTAAGACATATTTTCCATAGTTGCAGAAATTCCCTTGCTGAAATCACCAAGCTCCTTGACACAAGTGCAAACTCACTTATGTCAACTCCATCATTTCACTATGTCACAATGAGATTTGTCACAATCTCTCCTATCTTTATATAAGAGTCTTATGAGTGAGTTTAGGCACCCCTCTAATTAATTAGAATATTTTAATCCTCTTTGTGGGCGTGAAATCCCAACACAAGCCCACAAAGCCCATCAACTTTCCCATGAGGCCCTAGCCTCATTCCTAGGCCAATTTCATTGAAACTAAAGGCTAGACTGGTGCCAAAGAAGGTTCCCACATGCCTGACACTTTGGCCTCTTGTGGAAATACCTCCTTAAGCTACAATATCACCAACACTCCCTCTTAGCGAGGGAGGTATCCCATCCACCATCATATGGATGTACCTCTGTCTCCCACACTGGAAGTAGCTCTAACTCCTACATTGGATCTGCTACCACAACTGCACTCCAATCCTCTTGACTGGATGCTCCCTCTATCATTGAAGCAAATCCTGCTGTCCAATCCTCCTGACTGGCTGCATCCTCGTTCATTGAAGCAAATCCTATTGTCCAGTCCTCCTGAATGGCTGCTCCCTCAATCATTGAGGCAAATCCTGCTCCAACAAATGAGTCCTATATGGAGGATACACTGCTCTTAGAATCCTCCTACTTCAGAGCCTTTGGTCTAGCCTCCTCAACCCATGGCACTTTCCTGGAAGATTCCTCTCTTCCACAAACTGTCCTTGAAGGTAGACTCCCTCTGGATGATTGATGCTCCCTCTGAGCTTGCTGACTCCATTTGAAGTCCAACTTCCTTTGAACAGTCCTGGGGGTTTGCTCCTCCCCATTGGATCTTGAGGGCCGATTCCCTTTGATCCTGTACCACTAGTGGAGCTACCTACTCCCTTTGAACCTGTGCTACTGGTGGGGCTGCTTGCCTGACCACTGGTGGAGCTACCTACTCCTCATCTGTCTTTTTGCTACTGCTGGCCACAACTCTCATAAGTTGGCCCCTCAACCTATATAGGTTTCCCTCTCTAACTCCAGGAACCACTGTTGATCTGAAGCTAGATCGTTTGGGCACAAACAACACTTGTCCATCTTGCAATAATATGTGGTAGAACTTCCTCTCTATCTTCGAGATTGAGAGAACGCTACTGAGTTTTGGCACCATAACACATTTGACACCCTCAAAACTTCTCTTAACTACAACCTGAACGATATCGTACCAGATCCTCGTATTGCATGCTTGGTTCCGATACCAACCTCCACCCATAAGTCTGAGCTAGTTTCTGTGAAAGTGTCAAATAGCTCTCGTGCACCTGTCATATGGCAAAAGGCTCCGCTATCCACCAATCAAGTCTCCCTTCTGGAAATTGTACTTGAAAGGGAAGAGACCAACAATATCTCCCTCTGGAACTTGTCTGCAACCTCATCAACCTATGTTGCTAATGCCTGCTTCCTTCTTCCCCTTCCCTTTCGGTATGGACGCTATGAAGCATAGTGACCATAGTCGTAGCACTCAAAATATCTGATCTTGCCAAGATCCTTCTTCTGTCTCGACTCTGGAGATGCTTCTCTCTCGGGAGAAGCCTTTCTCCCTTGAGAACTTCTAGCTGGAGAACCTCTTCTTTCGTTCCTAGTGCGAGCTGCAAGGGCCTGCTTCTCATTGTTGCTACTCTTCATCGCACCATCCAAATCATCCTTAGAGACTAACCGAATTTCCTTTCGGATATAATGAGTCCATAGTCTATCAAAGTCTGGTAACTTCTCTCGTGCATAGATCCTCTGCACAAATGGTTCCCAATGTTGATATTATGGTAGATGCGGGAGGTATTTACCTCCACGTCTAAACTTGACGAGAATAGAATATTTCGGGAAGCAAGAAGAAACCCTAATTAGTTGGCTAATAACCCTAGAAGACAAGTCAGCTCAAGAGGATAATTTGTATTAGGTTATTAGCCTCCAAGAGAAGAAGTCGACTAAAGGAAATATTATATACTAAGTAAATTGGCACATAGAGTGAGAAGTCGGCCCAGGCAGTTTGCCAGAATTAGTAAAATACAGGAGGCCAGTCTTCATTCTGGCAGGCAGTCTTAGAATTGCAGAAGCAACACTTGTGCGCATTGCAGTTGGCCAGTTTGTGCGCAAGTTTGGAGGAGAGTTGCCGTTGCAGCTAGCAGATTTCAGTTTTGGCCTGGACTCTCTCTTGGTTATGGTTTGGACTCTCTGATCAACTCTTGTTACTCTTGCTTGGTGCGCTATCCTTGGAGAAAGGCGCACCACCTTTGTCTGGCTATCCAGTCTAGGGTTTGCTTCCAGAATGATTCTCTGTCAAGGTTAAGGTGCTCGGGGGTGGCTTCGGCTTATGGTTGGGTGACAATAGTGATATTGTCTATGGTTAAACAAGCACATCTATTATATTCTAACAGGTTATGGGCCCACACCTCCTTCATTCGGTCTAACCACTGGAAGGGAGCATAGCCATAAGGATACTAAGCTCGTTGAAGAACTGTTGCTAGGGTTTCTAGCAGGAGCAGTTACCAAAGCACTGTCGCTAGGGTTACTAGCAGGTGCAGTTGCAGAAACCCTAATCCTCTCGTTGAGGTACCTTAAGTGAAGGGATTGACCTAATTTTCGGATAGACTAGTACACCCTAGCCTAGCGCATCTCCTGGTACTCTCAACAAGCTAAGACGTCAACGTTGAGTTTTTGGTCAAATCTAGGGTTGACCAAGTCAAGGCAACTATGACTTACTCTATGAAGTCAGAAAACAAGTTAGATGGGGCTTCTAACTTCAGAGCATGGAAGACAAGGATTGATCTCATCCTTGCCAAGAATAAAGTGTTGGATATCGTGAAAGGAAAGATTGTGGAACCAGAGTTTGAAGAAGGAAAAGAAAAGGAACCGCAAAACGTTGTAGTTATGGAGAAGTTCAAAGACAATGACATCAATGCCATGAGTATCATAGTGGATTCTATAAAAGACCACCTGATACCCTACATATCCCATCTTGATTCGTCTAAGGAGATGTACGATGCCCTAACAAACCTCTTCTCAGTCAGAAACATTGGACAAGTAATGAGTCTGAAGAATGAGCTCTGTGACATGAAGATGAATGATGATAACATAACATCATACTTTGTGAGGATATCTCAGTTAAGAGATCAACTACAAGCTATTGAAGAGATCATCTCAGAGAAGGAATTGGTAAATATAGTACTCAATGGTCTTCCCAAGACATGGGATGCATTTGCCGCAAGCATGAATACAAGGACGGAGTATCCTACATTTGAAGAACTTTGGACTTGCTGTGCACAAGAAGAATCAAGGATCAGTGCAAAAGAGAAACCCCAAAAGAAATACTATGATCAAGCCTTCACAGCAAGATTCAAGAATTTTAGGAACAAAAGGAAGTTTGGTTCAAGGAAGATGCCAAATCAAGAGAAAGATATGTCAGAAATACAATGCTTCAACTGTCGAAAGTATGGTCACTACAAGAATCATTGTCCCGAGCTGAAGAAAAGGAAGGAGACACACGAAGCATCAATTGCCGAAGAAAGGAAACCCTCAAGGAAGACCAAGCAGGATAAAACAGACTTCTTCTTCTAAAACAAGGTAACAATATTCTTCATAGTTCTTGTACATACCATGTTTACATAGTTTCTGTACATATCTTGCATATCTATAAGATGTTAAAAGAGAAACTACGCCTATGGAAGGACAACAAAATAAGGACTTGTTATCACAATGACTACAAGTCAGGCAATACACATGAAAGGATGAAGTACATCAACAACCCCTGGTAACAACTCATGTGGAAGCTATTACATAAGTAACAGTTGCAAGACAAGCCGAAATTAGAATCAATCTTGAAGAAACCTAGAAGAAGCAAAGACAAAAAAAAGTCAGCAATCAAGAGGAAACTGGAAAAAGATTTGTGACACTTTGCAGAAGGCAATAAGGATGCAAACGAAAGCGCGGACTCTCCTAGATGGAGGGAGTCGATTATATATTTCCAAAAGAAGAGCATGCATTCATACATGAAGCAAGGATTAGGAGGGAGCTAATCCTATGATCCATTGAAGATGATGGAGTATATATCCATGGTGGCAACCATGAAAAACAGTACGTGTTAAATTTGACTTTAGAAGAAGCCTTCTTCGAAAAGATGCCTTAAAGTATCCCTGGTTGTCCATCCACATCCATGATGCTATGATGAAAGAAAGAAGTGGAATCTTCAGGGCATGGAATCTATAGAAAACTCCATGGACCCAAGAACTAAAGAGAAACATGAGGAAGAACATGAAGATTCCAAGAAAGAAAGAAAAGCCAGAACAACCAGTCATTGTATCGAGAATTACAAGACTACCAGCTTGATATGAACTCACTAAAAACAATCAAGCAGAGGAACTGAAAGTTGTGATGAAGAACAGTGTATGGAAGACTTATGAATGTAAGCATTGCGAGATCCAGAACTAGAGGTATCTCCCAGATGGAGGGAGAAGAATATGATGATTGCTTGTTCTAGTAAATCGGACATACCTCTACATGAGCCATTATATTGTCCGCAATATCCATGGGTTGTAGTTTACATCAGATGAATACAAAGACTGTTCTCCAGAATAATTGAACAAAGAACGTATGTAGAACAACCTCAAGGCTTTGAGGTATACCAGGAAGAGACTCTTGTATGCAGATGGAAGAAGGTTTTGTATGGATTCAAACAACTTGGTGCGGAGCCTCCAATGCACAACAAAAGCGTGGTGAAAAACCTTCTATAACAAAGATACTGTATCATAATGGTTACTCGGAACTCAAGGATGATGGATTTTCAATCCATGACAAAGCTCTCATGATGACATAAGAAGTACCACTTGGATATGTTCCAAGTTTGACCCTTGCTACGATGTTATGAGCTAGCAGGAAATGAAAGAGATGAATTCAACTACGATGATCAGAGCTATATGAAGCCTTCAAAAAACCAGTGTTCCAGAAAGACCGAAGTACATTGAGATCAAGCATTACATTCTCCGTGATGAAGTCTAGAAAGGTGAAATGGTTCTCCAATATATATCTTCACAGATAAGCAGATAAGCAGACATTTTGGTAAGCCTCTATTCAAGATGAAAGAGTTTGTGTACTCAAGCTGGAGCTCGTGGAGATGACTTCCTTATTGAAAAAGGAAGAGATGACTCCCAGGTTGGGAGGGAGCACTGATGTGTTATTGATTTATGGATAGCCATTTTTCAGTTCGAAAAATGGTCCTAGATGAGTAGTTCCTTTCCAGTTTAGAAAGTGGTTTGAGATTTCTGACGGACAGGCATTTTCCAGTTCGGAAAATGGTCCAGATCGAACGGTCATTTTCGTAATGAAAATGGTTCGATGGATTGCTGATGTACCATAGACAACGATTCCCCTTGTGGTTAACATAAGGAATGGTCTAGGACAATCTCTCTTCTTGACGGTCACTCTTAGTAGTGGTCAAGAAGACTGGTCCGCCTCGCCGGATAGTCATTCTTTCGAAGCTCACAGTTGTGAGCAGTTTCGAAGAATGGTCCGTTTTGGAGGTAGGTGCAGGACAGTCATTTCCTTAGGAAATGGTCCGGACAATCATTCCCTAGGGCATATTCATTCTCTTCAGGTTTCACTTTGTTTAGTGTCGGAGGAATGGCCCAGATAGGTGAATGGTCCAGGTTCAACAATCAGGGACAGGCATTCCCTAGGGTAGACTCATTCTCTCCAGGTTGCACTTTGTTTAGTGCCAGAGGAATGGCCCAGATAGGTGAATGGTCCAGGCTCAGAAATTGGGACAGTTATTTTTCCTTGCTTGAGAAGAATAGTCCAGATAGCTCATCATTGATGTTTTACCTTCTGAGGGCAGATGCTCTTCCAGATCTCACAGATGTGAGTGGAAGAACGACCTAGATGATTCAGTTTATATCATAACAATGTTTTCTGTGCAGGTTGATATCAGATGATTGTTATGGAGACTGTATGTCTCCGGACAGTAGATGTATACTACTGTGGTGGATGTGTTCCACTGATTGTGACTATATGTCACTAATCAAGTATCTGTGTGCTACTTGGTGTGATAGTGTACCACTGGATTGTAGTTGTGTACTACTATGGATAGACACAGTTGTGTTCTATTGAATGACATTGTTCCGATTGC
This sequence comes from Picea engelmannii, assembly GCA_009831015.1. Taxonomy (NCBI): domain Eukaryota; kingdom Viridiplantae; phylum Streptophyta; class Pinopsida; order Pinales; family Pinaceae; genus Picea; species Picea engelmannii. The sequence goes on along the minus strand of ML836535.1, from coordinate 15,129 downwards.
CTTGAAAACTATCAATAGTATTGGAAATAATTATCATCTAGATGGATGATCAATGGACAAAGATTCCCCAGACAGAAAATGGTCCAGGACATTTATTCTTCTAGGACATATGTCCGGATTAGAAGAATGGCTCTTGTGTCACTCTATGGAGTGAGTGACTCATCCAACATCATGTCTGATTACTCAGATGGAGTATGGTTTTGAGAGATGATGCAACTGATGACATTGATAGTGATGATGGTGCTCATGATCTAATCATGAGATAGTCTATACGACTATGTTAATGCTACCGGGTGAATGCTATGTTTGTGCTCAAGACCATTACCTTCAATGTCATAAGATAGGGCACCATGCAGGTTAGTGTCCTAACAAGAAAAAGAAAAAACAAGTTGCAGCTTCGGCTGAAGTAGATGAGTTTACTGCTAGATTTGAGAGAGAGTTCTCTTTGTTGATATGTCTTTCCATGAGTGTAGCTTCTACCGATGTTTGGTATTAGATAGTGGATTCTCCAGTCATATGACAGGTGTGTGCAAGCACTTTTCAAATCTTACAGAGAATGATGTTGATCTTGATGTAGAGCTTGGAAATGATTCCAAGGTCAAGGAAGTTGGGCACGGGACAGTATCCTTTCAGAGGGAGTTTCATTGCTTGGGTTTGTTGTTGTGTATGCCATTGAAACAACCCATTAGAGTTGCGCATCTTGTGGAGGCACTCTAAGTTTGGGTTTGTTGGCTTGATGTGTTGTGGTAGTCTTTTCCTCTGAGCAATCTTTGTCTTTCCCTGCACAATCGAGTTTTCAAGTTAGTTGCAAGTTAGTGCTTTGTATTTTGCTTTGTCCATAATTGTATAATTGTATCTTTTGTATCTTTGTTGTATCTCTTAGTTAGTCTTTTCATATTAACTTTGTAAATAGTTGTTTACTTCATTCTTTTGTATCTATCTCAATTGTAAATCTTGTAAAGTTTCTTTTGTATTTAGTTGTAATCTTTTGTAGATTCTAAACTCTCCTTAACTTAGTTGACCCCTTGCCCAACCTTAGGCACCAGTCTTAGTTGACTTTGGAAATGGGTTGCCTTTGCATTTGAAATATTGCACTTTGCATTGTTGATTCTCATATAGGCTAGATTTCCCCCCAACCTTTAACAATTAAAATCAACTCCTAGAACATCTTAATCACTCATATAGTAACTAGGGTCTACCCCCCTTGGCTTCCCTAGGAATAAGCCTAGACGAAAGAAGTTCAAGTCGAGGTGACAGTGGGCTTGAACTTAGGCATTGTGCCTCCAAGGACGCACTAAGTGGATTGGACTTAGTCCACGTTTGCAAGTGTGTATAAGGACAAAAACACTACCCACTAGTTACCTGTATACTGACTCATTAATTGCCTTAGAGTCAATTTTGTCTATGTTAGGATATTTAGACACTTAGGATTTAGTTAAGATCTACTTGGTCTATTGTGTCGTTAGGTAAAAGTGTGTTTTTTTAGTATGCATTTGTAGTTAGGAAATCCAATGGTCACGATATGTTCCTGACATAGAGTGATTTGACAGTTCATACTCTCCTCGATCTTAATGGCCATTGATTCGTGGCTTAACACCCAATTGGTCCATGATCTCTATTTAAAGAGCATGGAGGGTCATTTTGCCGATGATCGATTGTGAGAAACTCTCTTGTAAAATCTCTCTGTAATCTTTTTCTTTACATTAATAAACTGCTCCAAGTGGCTGCGTTGGCTGGGGCCGTGGATGTTTCTCCGTAAGGGTTTTACCACATGAAAACATCGGTGTGTTGATCTTTGATATGGTTATGTGAGTGGTTACTGAAGGTGTTCGTCCTCTGTTGGAATACCTGTGTTGTCGAATATGGTATCAAAGCTTGTTTGAAGACCCTCTCCTGTTGTAGATCGAGATCGTGAAGTCGAGTTGCCTCATCTCCATTTTCTGTCATTTTCGTACATTTATGGGTTGAGAGGACTGTTCCATTGCGTCCAGAGCACTCGTTTCATTCAGGAACACTTTTCGTTTCACTCGAAAAGGTTTCCGTTTGCCCAAGATACGACCATTACAGTCAAATCCAGAGGTATAAAGTTTGAATACACATTTTTTTAATTTTATGCAAAGAAGTATTTTGGTTTTATTTTGGTTTTGTATTTTTTATTTTCGGGTTGCTACTCTTTTAGATCTGCGTATGCTCTTTGCCCCATGCCCTGTGCGATCTCGACAAATCAGAAATAGATAGGAAAAGGTGCATCTTTTGGGTAAGCTAACCGAGATCTAACCTTTGTTGTCATCGAGAAGCGAATTTTTTTTCTTGTGTGAAAAGAGTTTTTTCTGAGAACGCTCTCCAAGGTCGTCTTCCACAACAACAACAACAACAACAACAACACCCCCAATTCTCTTTCTGAACATTACAATATGTTTTGCTAGACCATTTGGTTAAAAGTTGCTTTATTAAGTAAGAGGTCTTGAGTTCAAGTCTCTCTTTTGTTACTTTTTTTGAAAAAATTCATTCTAAAATTGTAAAGTGTATTTCATTTCAAGTATAAAAGTGAATCACTATAAGTAGCTTTAATATTTTATTTTAGAGTTACTTATTTTGCATGCAACTTTTCTTTGTAAAAGTGAGCTCCGCTTCTCTTTATAAAAGTGGGTCACTTCATAAAGCAACTTACACTACCACGTGGTCCTTTGGTTACCGTTTATGCTTTTTTTTAAAAAGGGCATAACTCTCACATCCAAAGTTTGTTTTTAGTGCCGTTTTTTTTAAAACCGCATAACTTTTCGAGCTCTTTCCATTCGGATCATCAGTTTTAGTTTTTAAATCAGTATTATCTACATATTTAATATGGCTTCTACAAGTAATCTTTTACTTACCAACACAAACTACTTCCAATGGAAATCCCATATGGAGGATTTATTAAGAAGTAAAGGCTTGTACCAGATTACCTTGGGAAAGGAAACAACACCCACTGATGCTGATAAGAAATCCAAATGGGATAATAGGAATGACGAAGCACGTGGATTAATCGGAATGTCCATCTCTCCTGATTTAAGGTTCCACCTTCAATCAATTGATAAACCCAAAGAAGCTTGGGAAAAGATTGAATCTGTGTTTGTTATACACAATATTATTCGAGCACAACAGTTAGAAAATCAAGTACTAACTTTGATTCCAAGTGATTTTTCTTGCATTGAAGACTATCTATCTAAGTTTAAAACACTCAGAACTTTATGTGAAGAATCTAAGATAAAGATAGACGAAGATCATTGCATCTATCTTATTCTTTCTAAGCTAGGTAGTGCATATTCTGTGTTTGTATCTACCTTTTATGCCATACAAGAGGCTGTAGGGGCAGCTTATCAAAAGCCCAGTCTTGAGAACTTTTGTGATTCTTTGATTAGAGAGCAAGATAAGCTAGTACAACTTGGAGTGATTAGCATTGCAGGTACCTCCAACAAAGCCTTAGTTTTCCATCAAAAAGATAAACCCAAGAATCCCAAGAAGCAACATCCTCGCCACAACAACAAGCAATATAAGTGTCCCAAACCCACACAGACAACTTTTGCTCCTAATGGAGACAAAGGAGCAAAAATAAAAATAAGAATACTAACAGACATTGCAACTTTTGTGATAAAGATGGTCATGATGAGTCCAAATGTTTCAAGAAGATGGCAACTTTAGAAGTAGCGATGAAAAAGCACAACATCAGTATTGATTCTATTTCTTCTTCTTCTTCTCATGGACATGCACTTTTTGCTTCTGGTTTCTTCTTCAATACACCTTCTGCTTCTACTTCTGATAAGTGGCTTATTGATTCTGGAGCATCTTATCATAGGGCTAAGGATAGAGACATATTTTCTTCTCTAAATGAATGTGACACCAAGAAAATATTTGTTGGTGATGATAGATCTCTTAGTGTTGAAGGATCTGGAACAGTACAAGTAGAAAATGACCATTTCAATGATGTATTATGTGTTCCAAGTCTTTCTTGTAACCTTCTATCAGTATATCAAATCACTCATTCAGGTGAAGGTAAAACCGTAGAGTTTTCACCTCACCAAGTTGTAATCAAGGATTTAAAAGATCCTAATCATGTTCTTGCAACTGGAATTGATGATGATATTACCTGGTTGTACAAGTTTGACAACTTTGGGTCATCATCTTTTTCATCAGTTTTTATTGCTCATAGCGATGACTTGAGCAAACTTTGGCATGAGTGGTTTGGTCATCTAAACTATCGCTCATTGCAACAACTATGTAATCAACAGATGGTGACTGGTCTTCCTCTTGTTTCATGCAGAGATGGTGTTTGTGTCGGTTGTGTTCTCGACAAACATCATCGGGACAGTTTTGAAAAACGTGCCTCTTGGCACGCCTCGGGTCCTTTGCAGCTTGTTCACAGTGATTTGTGTGGTTCACTTTCTTCTCCTCCTTTTTCTGGGTGCAAGTATTTCTTAACTTTCATTGATGACTTTTCCAGACGTACTTGGGTTTACTTCTTAAAAATTAAGAGCGAAGTTTTTGACAAGTTTTTGGCCTACAAGGCCCTTGTAGAAAAACAATCTGGACATCAAATTCAAAGGTTAAGAACAGATAATGGAGGTGAATATGTGAACAATAATTTTACAAATTACTGCACTACACAGGGAATCCAAATGCAACACACTGTTCCATATACATCGCAACAAAATGGTGTTGCTGAGAGAAAGAACCGCACATTAAAAGAAATGGCTAATTGTATGATCCAATCTAAGGGATTAAGTCTAAAGTATTGGGCGGAAGCCATCAACTGTGCAAATTACATAGTAAATCGCACTCCCACAAAGGCTCTTAAAAATATAACACCGGAAGAAGCTTGGACTAAAATTAAATCAGATGTAAGTCACTTCCGTGTATTTGGCAGTATAGCATGGGCTTCACATTCCTGATGAGAAAAGGAAAGCATTGCAGCCTAAAAGTGGGAAGTGTATATTTGTTGGTTATTCTGAAGATGTCAAAGGTTACAGACTTCTTCAATCACATTGTAATGAAATCATTATTAGAAGAGATGTTAAATTTGATGAAAATCTCTTGGCTTGCGAGCCTAATTCGGCGTTTGTGCCTTCTTTGGCCTGCGAGCCTAATTCGACGATTGTGCCTTCTTTGACCTGGGAGCCATCTTCGACGTTTGTGCCTTCTTATGATCTGGTTTCTTCCTCAGATGATGACAGTGAGAATGAAAATCCACCTCCGCCTGCTCATCCTCCTCCAGATGAGTCCTTTGAACCCGAACCAACACCAGCTCCATCGCTTCCGGGATGGGTCCGTTCAACACGAGAAGCAACTAGTGATCTTGTCGGTGATCCTTTAGATCAACGTTGGACACGTTCACAGTTCCAGCGAGCCTCTTCTCTTTTGGCTCAAGTTTCAGAAACTCATGATCCAGAGACATTTGCAGAAGCTTCAGGTCATCCAGATTGGGATACAATAATGAATCCAGAGTATCGTTCTTTAATGGCAAACGAGACTTGGGATCTTGTACCTCTTCCAAAAGGAAGAAAACTTGTTAGATGCAAATGGGTCTATAGAACTAAGTATGCATTAGATGGAAGTGTTGAAAGACAAAAGGCTCGGTTAGTTGCCAAAGGATTTTCCTAAGTTGAAGGAATTGACTATAATGAAACCTTTGCCCCTGTAGCAAAAATGAATTCCATCTACCTTGTTCTTGCCCTTGCTGCCTCACATAAATGGGAGGTCCATCAGATGGATGTTAAATCCGCCTTCTTGCACAGAGATTTGCAAGAAGAAATCTACATGGAAAAACCTCCTGACTATGTCCAGAATGACTCTAGCCTTGTTTGTCGCCTCAAGAAATCTCTTTATGGTCTCAAGCAAGCTCCCCGAGCTTGGTATGCCAAAATGGACAGCTTTCTTATTGCCACTGGATTCTCTAGATGCCATTCTGATCCTAATGTCTATACCAAGAAAGTAGGAAGCCATCTCATAATACTTGTCCTTTATGTTGATGAGCTTATCCTTACTGGTAGTGACTCAAAACTTTTAAACCATGTGAAAACCAACCTTAAGACGAAATTTGAAATGATAGACTTAGGCTTTTTGCACTATTTCCTTGGCCTCCAAGTTTTGCAAACCATTGAAGGAATTTTTATTTCCCAGTCTAATTATGCTTGTGACCTTCTTTGTTGCTTTCACATGGATGATTGTAAACTAACCCCTTCTCCCTTCCAGTCTGGAGTCAAGCTTAATGCCACCTGTACTTCTCCTGAAGTTGATGCCACCCTGTACCATCAGTTAGTTGGTGGGCTCTTATACTTGACTCATACC
>ML836534.1:49506-63151 GCA_009831015.1 Picea engelmannii | reverse complement strand
CTCTTGAATGGTTCTATTCATTGTTTCCTGGGAACATTACCAATTGGGATTTGTTGGAAAATTCATTTGATGAAAAGTTCATACAAAATGTTCTCATTGTTGTTTCCCACCCACCCTCTCCCATATGGACAAACGAAAATCAAGTGAATGATTTGGAAGAAAATTCTAATCAAAGAATGGAAAAATTTTCTTCAAGTCATACCACTGAAAATGAAATTTTGCAAGAGCAATATTTCAGCCTCTCATATACTCCATATGAACATTTTTCAAGAAAAATATCAAGAATGAAATTGATGAGCCCCCACCAAATGCACAAGAATATTTCAACCAACATACTCATGTGAAAAATGTTGAAACATATGATCAAAAGGAAGAATTGGTGGAATAAATTGATCTTGAGAACAATTATGGAAAAGATTTTCATTCCATGAAGGAATAATGTTTTTAGAATGTCACCAATGAATCAAGAATCTTGGATGTGGTCAGTGATAAGGAGAAAGGTGAAAGTATTTTTAGATTCGAAAATTGACATCCAACCAAATACAACAAAACTCTTGAGCAAACAAGAATTGATTTCATTGAATCATGGTTCCAAAGCATTGTTGTCCAGGAAATGCAATCATATTTAGAGAAAATACAATTAAGTTTCCATCCAGTACACTTGGTGCATGCTCTTAACGCCTTGAATGCACCCTTGACATGTTCCCCAATTTTGGACTTCAGTCCATAGATCAATTGGATGCTTGAATGGCTCCATTGAAAATATACTTACACCTAAAAAGTTTCATTTTCTTTCAAGTAGCATAGGATAGGTAGACCTGGTTTTTACATAGTTTATTTATTCAAGCAAAGTTTTTCACAATAAAGGATTTGCTAGATAGAGGAAATTTTTGAAGATGACTTAATGGACAAGGAATTACAATAATTTATTTTGAATATGACTCCATATCCCAATGGAGAAGGCATCCAAACTTGGATTCTATATTCTCAATAACCCACAAGGGGTCATTTTCCCACAGTTAGAGATAGACGTTGATCAAAAAATTTGACCAACTATATTTCCCACTCTTGGAAAAATAAAAAACAAAAAATTGATACGGGGAGAAATAAATTTTGAACAGTCATAATTCCATGGCGTATACCTCAGTATTAGATTCGTCATTCATTTTATAGATTAAAAATCTAAGTTTGTATGCTAAAAATATTCACGTTTTTGTCCAACTAACCAAGAAATACTTTTTCCATGTGCAACAAAAACAATTTTCTTGGCACCATGCCCATTTTCTTTGAACCACAAACTTTCTTGAAATCACACATTTTCTTGGTTCTTCATTCCATACTTAACCATTTCCACATTTAACCATTTACATACTTAACCCATTTCCATACTTAGTCTATTTTCATTTTCCATTTTCCACTTACTAGTTAATTTTTATAATACCCATCACTTACTTATTTTCATTATTCATTTCCATTTTCCATTTACCATTTTACATTTCCATTTACCATTTTACTTTTCATATTTTCTTTTTCCTATTTCCTATTTCCATTTTCCATTTTTTGACAATTTCTTCATTCATTTCCATTTTTCCATAATTCATTTTCATTTTCTAGTTTATTCTCACAATTCATTTACATTTTCCATTTTCCATTTTTCCATTTTTCTTTTCTAGATTTCATATTTCATTTCCATTTTCTTATTTTCACATACCATATTTCATGTAATTCCATTATATAATTCCCCAACACTTACCACATTTTACTCTTCCAACACTTATTCAAATTTGAGTTATGCAAGAGTAACAATGCGGGGTTGGAACAAGTCTCGGGTCTGCAATCCCGCTACCTACCAATTACACATCTTACTTTTGTGTGTCCGTAGGTCCACAACAATGCAATTTTCACCTTTTTCACACTTAGTCATTTTATTGAAATGTTGATGCGGAGCCACATACCATCCGTCAACATTTTCTTGAGTCTGTAGGGCCATAGTCCCGCATACTCCATAATGCAATCTCCATTCCCCTTTTTCACCTCATACTTAGTAATTTTTACTATTTTCTATCCCATCACATACCTCCTTTACCTCAACATTCATGTAACTCCGCAAACCCTTTATTTAATTTTTTAATATTACCTCCTATCATAAGTTTCTTCCCCCTTTTCATGAACCTATCATAGTGGGACATGTGGCGGTGAGATGGACATATCCTCAAATGACATGTGGAAGTGAGGTGGACCAACCCCTTAATGACATGTGGCAGTGACATGGATCAATCCCATAATGACATGTGGTGGTGATGTGGATCTACCCGCAAGTGACACATGGTGAATGATATGGACACTGATCGGGTTATGACTGGGCTATGACTGAACGTTGACCAGGTCATCAAAATTTTAGTTATTCATGAAATTTTCCTAAGGAACGAGAACTATACCAAAGTCTCTATAAACTCATTTGTTCCATATGAGGAATATTGTAATATTATCATTATAAACACTTAAAAAATCTTGACCACAGTGCATGTGGGATTGGTTTTAAAAGGGAAAATTTTGATGAAGAGCTAGGATTGATCCACAAATTTGATGGCGATTGTTGAGCAACGATCTTCAAAAGTTCATAACTCGAGATATGGATGTTTGTTTTGGGAAAACCATACCTCATTGGAAAGGTGATTTGATGCGAAAGATGATGGAATAAGTTTCAAGAGGTGAAATTGGCCATAACTCTTTCATAAATTGAAAGAACATGCAACTAAGTTTTCATGGTTTGCTGATAAATTTGTTTGGAACCTCAACTTCCTGAGCTTATAAATTGAGATGCAGAACTCTGAATCACACTCAGGAAGACTCGTTGGAAACATAAGAAGATGAATATTAATTCTAGAGTGGTCTAAATGGATAAGAAATCAAACATCATGTTAAAAAAATTAAAACATGGTCCACTCGTGTTTAAGGAAGCTAGCTTAAAGTTTTGGAATTGAAAATTTATCAAATTTATTTTATTAAAGGAACAAGTGGGCTCTACTTGGAGGAAAAAATTTCAATGACATAAAGTCATTAATGAGAATCCAATAAAGTAAAAATCAAAATTGGTTTACTCCAAAAAGGAACTGTGGAAAGTTCTAGAAAGGAAAACCCTAACTACTTCAAGAACATTGACAGAAAATTTTAAAAGGGTAAGAGAAGGCAACATCAAGGGGTTGGTTGTAACTCACCCTCTCTAAACCCTGAGTATAGGTAATTAATCATGATTGGTGAGTTCCATACAATGGCATGTAAATATTATAATTGTATTTAATTGTGAATGCCAAAACCTGACTGTGGGGGTGAATCCTTAAAGTAATAGCCATGATACCACTAGAGGAAAGAGTGGGGGAACACAAAGAGGGTTTTATTATGCCAATATGAACCAATCCTCCTTGCTGAAATATCTAAATTGGAAATATTAAGATATTACCCTTAACACTGATTTCAAGGAAAATCAATTAATGATAAAAGGACTAGTGGTTGAGAAACTAATGACCCCAATGTATGGAAGCATGGACGGATTAGTTGAGACAACAAAAGTTTTCATCTAAAGGTACCCAGTGTAGCATTCTGCAATCCCTAAGGTTGACCTGAGTTCCTTCTGAAAGAAGATAAGGGACGAGTCGAGAACCTTTCCCAGGATTTTAAATGCAGAAGAACACATGAGGAAAAGGGGGTACATACATAGAAGAAGAAATCGAGGAGAGTTCAGAAGGGAGTCTAATAGAAAGGAGTTGTTCATAGGACTAGTCTAAGAATCCAAGAACCTATCCTGAGCTGAGAGGTTGCGAGCTTGATGTTGGAAGGATTTTGATAAACCTAGAAGAGCCTCGAGCTAGGAGAGGTGAGTGCAGAGAATTCCTTGGTGGTATCATGACTTAGCATGGGGGTGGCCTATTGATAAAGTGACTGAAAAAAAAGAGCCAATGTTTAGGTGGAGAGGTGAACACCCACAGTTAGTTGACTGGTCAAAACTTGTAAAAGATAAGTATTTCTTTATTCTATGTAATTAAATTCGAAGGAATAGCTAGATACTTGCATTGGTGCATGTATTTGTATGTGTAGTGTATATATAGGAATAGGAGGACTCTATATTCTACCTTGAATAACTAAGGTATTTTATAAATAGTACCCTCCCATGAATGTAGTCAGGAATATAATTGCATGTTTGTTCCTTTTGTGTGTTTCGTTGGGTATTTGTTGCAATGTGATACATGTGAAGAGAAAATATACTTATAAACTAAGAGTAAGTAATACTTCTAAGAGGAATGAAATACAACAAAAATGGAACTTTGAAGGCTTGAGAAGGCCATTAAGCTTTAGATACCATGAAAATGCTAGGTCTTGAATCTGATTGTAACTTTAAAAGAAGCCAACTTGACTTAAGGAGCCTCGAGTTCCGTATAAACCTCCATGTTAAAATCAAAGAGATGCAGGATGAAAATCCTCATAAATATAGGAGAAAAATCCCTTTCATACGTTACAAAGTAAGTTTCAGAGCCATTTATTAACCAAGTGGATATTGGTGGCCACCCACCTATTCCAAATTCCACTTGGCTCATCTTGACAATTTTCAGTTCAACACGTGATCCAAATTATTTTTTAGAACAAAATGAAAGAAGATATACTACAATGAAATACACATAAATATTTCCAGAAACAGATAAATACAACAATACATGATTTCTATTAATGAAATAAATGTACAGAGACTGTAAAAATATAGAGTGAAAGACTCGCTAGAATGGTGGCAACTTATCTCTGAGGAGATGTGATGGCTAATCGCATTCGCAAGAAGATTATTGTTAAAATGAGGCTCTAAAGGCCCTTTTAACATAAATAAAATCCAAAACCCTAACCCCGAAATATGAAAATCCAAAAGGTTTGCAGGCCCTGATGGGGGTAGTTGATAGGCCAACTTCCTGGGGGCGTAACTTTTGCATACGATCTTTGTTTGTTGCGCTCGATACACCATTGGAAATGTCTAACCGAGCAAAATGATTTTTAAATGGCCCAGGTTAATGCCCACATTAAACACTTGGGCCCCAAATCCAAAAAAAATGGCGTTTAGGGCCTCAAAATGGCCCCAGAAGTTTGGAACCCGAAAAACTGTCGAAAAACTGCCAAGATGGAAAACTGTTTTTTTTTACCCTTTGGAATAGGTGGGTAGACACCAATATCCACCTAGATCAATCCTACCTCCTTAGGAATCAATGGTATCCATTGCATTCAATTTCAGGGGGAGAGGGGAAAGCGATTACTGAATCTGAATCTCAGTGAGTTGCTTTCCTTGTTGGAGACGTCGCGTTGCTCGGTTTGTGGAAGGCTGTCACGAACCTATTTTAGTTAGGGTTGACTCTATTCAACCAGTTGGGATACCTAAGATTACTGTGTGCATAATGAATCTTTGCATTTTGCTGCAATCTTTTCGACCACCTTTTGTTGGATAGAAGGTTCTTGGGTCAAGGCTGTAGTGGTTGCAGTATCCTTAGGTTCCCCTTTTGAACAAATTGTGAAGAAGATAAATTTTATAGTATGAGATACTACCTTGCGACATTGTTTAGGTGGGACAATAGTTGGAACTACCTCTATTATTCTATAGAGATGAACCCCCAGAGAAACAATGACACTGCGGGGTCGAGACTCATAAACAACATGGCATTTCCACATATATGGTTGGCCCAAGAGAACATCACAAACATCCAGTGGGGAAACATCACATAATAGCTCATCCTTGAAGGGTTGGATGTCTTATGAAAATCAACACTAATGGCTGACATGAAGATCATGTCCCTGGCAAAGCCACCCAATGTTGTATGGATGCGGGTTTGGTGTTGTCGACAATCCCAACTGTTTGATGACCTCTACTAAGATGAGTTTCTTCTGGCTTCTGCTATCAAAAATAAAATGAAGCGGGGTCCCCTTCACCCACATCTATGAATGAAAAAGCTGCTCCCCCTCTTCAGGATATGTTGGTTCTTCTAGTTGAATTGTTGTGGTCGCAATAATAGCAGTGGGGTCTGCGTCGATGATTTGTCTTTTACCAGTATTTTCAGAATCAGTTTCTGAATTAGGTTTCAGCTCCTTTTATTTGATATTGACCACCAATGAATGTTTTGAGCGACATTCATCGATGTTGTGCCAAGGGATTTTGTGGAAATCACACCATTTTTTGGTGTCCTTCTTCATCTTTCCGTGACCCTTCTTTTCCTGTGGCTTAGACTGGTTTTCAGGAAGCTGTTTGTTAGGGTCATTTTTCTCATACTTTGGTTGTTGCGTATTTGTAGATATGAGCTCCCGTTTGTTATGGTGCCTAAATTTCATCTCGATTTTAACATCATATCGATACACAACACCGAGTGATGAGATATCCAGAAAATCCATTTCAGGTTGGATGTATCTGTGTAGAGCCTCGCAGTATTTCAGAACCAAATGTTGCTCAGAATATTTGATACCCATCTTGGTGCACAAGATGAAATCTAACACTACTTGGCCCCTCTCTTGCCACAGTGTGGTCCATCTCATATATTGGTATTCATAGTTTCCAACAGGGTAATATTGTCCCTTTACCGCATCCACAAAAAAATACCAAGTGGGCTCGACCCCATATATTTCAGACTCCTCTGTGGAACTTTTCTCCCAGTAACTTTCCCACCAATGTTTGACATGGGGGAGAGCCTTAAGGAGTGTGAAGGTGATCTTTTCCTTGTCAGAGAAATTATGAATAGAGAAATAACCTTCTAGCAGATTTAACCATTTTTCTAGGGCATCCACCTCTATCTCTCCTTCAAATATGGGAATATCAAAATTAACTTGTACCTTGAAAGGCGAGGTGCCTCCAAAGTGGCCGCTTGATGAATACATGCATGTTGTTATAGACAGGCGTCGAAGAATGTGGGAAAATACCTCCATCATTTCGTCCCTCTATAGTGTGAGAGATTGCTCAAGCAACATATTAATAGAATCTTTTGCTCCGTCGTTTTTATTTTCTTCCACCATAGTGGGTTTCTTGGGCATGCGAGAGAGATTGTCCTCAAGAGAGACAATATTGAGACCCAACTTGCTATACTTGGACGTCGTCGGCGACATGCAGTGAAAAATGATCAAGACCAACCTGCTCTGATACCACTGATCCAGATTATTTTTTAGAATGAAATGAAAGTATAGATACTACAATGAAATACACTTAAATATTTCCAGAAATAGATAAACACAGTAATACACGATTTTTATTAATGAAAGAAATGTACAGAGACTGTAAAAATACAGAGTGAAAGACTCGCTAGAATGGTGGTAACTTATCTCTGGGAAGAGATGTGATGGGTACTCGCATTCACAAGAAGATGATTGTTACAATGGGGATCCAAAGACCCTTTTAACATAAGAAAAATCCAAAACCCTAACCCGAGAAGATGAAAATCCAAAAAGTTTGCGGGCCCTGATGGGGGTAGTTGACACGCCAACTTCCTGGGGGTGTAACGTTTGCATACAATCTCCATTTGGGGAGCTCGATACATCGTTGGAAAGGTATAACCGAGCAGAACGATTTTTTACTGGCCTAGGTTAGTGCCTTTAATAGTCACTTGGGCCCCAAATCCCAAAAAAGCGTCGTTTAGGGCCTCAAAACAACCCCGAAAGTTTGGAACCCGAAAAACTGCCAAAAAATGGAAAAATATTTTTTCGAGCCCATGGAATAGGTGGGTGGCCACCGATATCCACCTGGATCAACACGGTTCTCTATAAAGGTAAAATATCTTTGTAATTATGGATTACACACTTACGAGGCTGTATTGAAGCCCTACACAACATCCAAGTGAATATTGGTGGCCACCCACCTATTCCAACTGGCTTCTGTTGGAAGTTTTCATTTCAGTACATCTTTATATAATTTTGGAGATATTTTGAGGCCCTAAACAATGTTTTTTGGGCTTTCCACAATCGAATTGTTGACAGAGTCAGATTTTGATAACATAATGTGTATTTCTCGAAAATACATTTCCAATGGGCTATCACACGCCTAAAACAAAGATCACATGCAAAAGTTATGACCCCAGGAAGTTGATGTACTAACTTACCCCAATGAGGCCCACATGATTTTTGGCGCTTCATCTCCTAGGGTTAGGTTTTTGGATGTCTAGGGTTTTGGCATTCATGTTTATTGAAGAAAGGCCTTCAGAGACTCATTGTACTCATCTTCTTGCAAATGAGCGTAGCTGTCACATTTCTTGATCTAGGTGGACATCGGTGGCCACCCACCTATTCCACTGGCTAGAAAAACACTTTTCCACCTTGGTAGTTTTTCGGTAGTTTTTCGATAGTTTTTTCAGGTTCCAAACTTCTTTGGCAGTTTTGAGGCCCTAAACGACGTTTTTTGGGGATTTGGGGCCTAGGTGACTGCCAACGACACTGAGTCGGGCCAATAAAAAATCATTCTTCTTGGTTAGACCTTTCCAATTGGCTATCATGTGCTTGAAATGGATATTGTATGCAAACATTATGACCCTGGGAAGTTGATGTACTAACTTACCCAAACGGGGCCCACATGACTTTTGCGCTTCATCTCCTAGGGTTAGGTTTTTGGATGTCTAGGGTTTTTGAAATTCTAGTTTATTGTAAAAATGCCTTTAGAGCCTCATTGTAATCATATTTGTGAATGAGCACAGTTGTCACATCTCTTCTCAGAGATAAGATGCCACCATTCCAACAAGCTTGTTTTCCCATGCATTTTACAGTTTCAACTTATTTCCTTATTGAATAGAAAACCAGTTTTACTGTATCTCTGTTATTCTGTGTTAAGCATCTTTTAATAATCTGTATTCATTTCGTTCTTCTCAGAAAATATGGATCAATGGTATCAAATCAGTTTTCTCCTTGTCATCTTAATGCATGTCCCCAACGAGGTTGGGGTACAAAGAATTGGGTCTCGATCTTGTTTCTCTCGAGGAAAAAATCTCTTGCACTCCCAAGTGACCTCTCATGGTACGAGAAAAGAAATATGACATGACAAGATATCCTTTCAAAATTTTGCTTGAGGAATCTCTCATGCAACAAAGGAATGAGATGATGGATAGTTTCATGCAAATCCTTCAGTGACTACCAACAGGCGACGCATCTTCCTCGAGCGGAGGTTCCGCCCCCTTCAAGGTACAAATCAACTTCTATATTCCTATATTTGAAGGTCAGATAGAAGCATATGTTTTATACAAGTGGTTGAATCTACTAGAAGGGTATTTTTTTGTCCATGAGTTTTTGAATAGATAAAAGATTACTTTTGCGCTCCTCAAAGTCGATCCCCATGTCAAAGATTGGTGGGAGACTTTCTGTGAGAAAAAGGAAACATAGGAACCCTCATTATTTACAATTGCAACCACTCGGGAATCCTTTAGGGATTCAATTAAGGAACAATACTACCTTGTCGGAAGTTATGACGACTTGTATACCAAATGGACCACACTGTGGAAAGAAAGAGACCAAGAAGTGCCAGAGTTCACAAATATCTTCCATACCTTGTGCACCAAGATGGGTATCAAAGAATTAGAGCGACATCTGGTGCTCAAGTATCATGGTGCTCTGCATAGATACATCCAGACCGAAATGAAATTTCTGGATATCTTGTCCTTGGTCGCAACCTACTGATATGATGTCAAAATCGAACAAAAGCTCAAACAAAAGCATGACAATTTGGGCATGGGAACCCCTCAAAGCAAAATCTAGGAAAGGGCGGTCGCAACCCTCAGAACAAAGGAAAAAGAAAAGATGGAAAGTATCAAGACAACCATTCCAATATGCAAGCAAAGAAGGAAACCGGAAAGACAAAGAAAGATACCAGGAAATGGTGAGACTTCCATAAGATCCCTTGGCATAACACTGTTGAATACCACTCAAAGTAGTCATTGGTGGCCGAAGTGAAAGCCTCTGAATCATATGCGGGTTCTGACTCTGAGTCAGAACTAGAAAGGGAAAGACTTATCATTGACATGGAATCCCGTGCCACCGTTGCTAGCACCAAGCTCCAACCTGGTGAACCAGATGAGACAGAAGAAGGAGAGAGCCTCTTCCATTCATAGATGTGGGTAAAAGGAACCTCGTTGAACTTCATTGTTGATGGCAGTATCCAAAAGAACCTCATCTCAGGAGAGGTTATCAAGTATCTAGCCCTGCCGAAAATGCTGCACCCATAACCCTACACCATTGGATGGCTCCACCAAGGAAGCGATCTCCATGTTAGCCAACAACGTTGACTATTGTACGACATCTAACCCTTCAAAGAAGAGGTATTGTGTGATGTTGCTCCTCTGTAATGTTCTTTTGGGCCAACCTTATTTATGGAAACATCATGTTGTATATGATTTTAGGCTTTGTAGTGTTATTATTACTTTGAATAAGAAATTGTACATGATACTCGAGGCAGTCCCTCCTAGTGCTATTTCCTTGATATCAACCAAGAACTGTAGGAAGGTCATGTCTCAGACCAAGAAATTTGTCTTCTTATTGATTCACTCTCAGAGTGAGAGAAATATCACAGCCATATCCAACGCCTCCATGACTGATTACTCCACACAACAGAAGCAAGTGGATAAGTTCATGGAAGAATACTCAGATTTCCTCTCCTCTCCTACCGAGGTACCTCTGCACTACCAGGTCAAGCATCCCATTGATATGACCCCAGGCACACTGCTACCCAATGGGCTAGTCTACTGCCACTCTCTGTGAGAAAATGAGGAGATAAAGAGGTATATCCAAGAACTGTTCCATAAGGGGAACATCCATCCCATCTCATCACCTTGTGGGAGCCCAATCGTGCTGGTGCATAAGAAAGACAGGACTTGGTGACTCTGCATTGATTGTCGGGCTCTAAATAAAATCACAGTTTGAAACCGGTACCCAATTCCTTGAATCAACGACCTCCTTGATCAACTCACGGGGGGAAATACTTCAGTAATATTTATCTGAAGTCTGGCTACCACCAGGTCCCAATAGAACAGACAGATGTATGGAAGATTGGCTTCAAGTCAAAAGAAGGTCTTTTTGAATGGCTGGTCATGCCCTTTGGTTTGAAAAATTCTCTAGAAACATTTATGAGGATGATGGAAAATATGCTATGACATTTCACTAATACTTTTGTAGTGGTGTATCTATATGAAATTCTCATCTACAACAAGACTTGGGTAGAACACTTGCATCATATTCAGTAGGTTCTGCACACCCTGCGGCAACACAAACTATATGGAAACTTGGAAAAAATCTCCTTTGGCATGGACAGGGTCCATTACTTAGGATACATCGTTGATCAACATGGTGTGCATGTGGATCCAGCCAAGATCCAATTCATCCATGATTTTCCATCCCCAACCACACTCACTGAACTTTAGAGCTTCTTGGGGCTTGCAAATTTCTATTGCAAGTTCATGTTGAAATTCTCTCATATCGCATGGGCCCTAAGCCAGGTAACTAGGAGTGGTAAGGAAAAATTTGTGTGGGGACTGTCCCAACAACAAGCCTTCGATGAATTTTATAAGAGTTTGTACTCATCCCCAATACTTTCATTACCAGACCTGCAAAATCCCTTTGAGATTGAGATAGATGCTTTGGACTATGTTGTGGGCGCCATTCTCACTCAACACAACCACCCCGTGGAATATCATATTGAGACAATATCAAATGTTGTCCATAAGTACTCTACTTACGACAAAGAAATGTACTCCATTGTGCAAGCCTATCGCCAGTAGAGACATTACATTCTTGGGAAGGAGACAGTCATCCACACTGATCACAAGCCACTAAAGTTCATGCAGACCCAAGGGAAATTCAGAATGACCGCCATCAGAAGTGGTCAACATACTTACAACAGTTCCACCTCAACATCAAATACAAAATAGGAAGTACAAACTGAGTTGTTGATTCCCTCAACTGACCTCCAATCATGACACTCACCAAGGTGCTAGAATCTTGTAGCCACGAGACCTCTGGATGGCCCCGCCTCTATGAGACAGGCCCTGACTTGTTCACCACCTACCAAATGTTGGGTGCCAGCTCAGTGGTCACTAATTTCCATCTTCAGGACGGGTTGTTGTGTCATCTGGGCCATCTCTATGTTCCTTTAAGCGAGCACATGAAGTTTATTTGGGAATCTCGATACAGTCAGGTGGTAGGATACTTTGGCATCGAAAAGACAGTGGCAGTGTTGCACAAACATTTCTACAGGCAGAAACATCGACATGATGTTGACAAGTATATTAGGTCCTACATCGCCTGCACTATTGACAAACTGACCACTAAGAAACAAGACTTATACACCCCTCTGCCTACTCCTAACAAGTCATGGGAATCCATATCAATGGACTACATGTCAAGCCTCCCGTCCACCAATAGGGGAAATGGGTGTTTTTTTTTTGTTGTTGATTGTTTTACCAAGATGGCGATTCTAGCCGCTTGCAAGATGAGCATCACAACATAATCCACTTCCAAGATCTTCTTTGAATGTGTATGGGTAAATTTTGGGATCCCACAAACCATTATCTCATACCGTGACAGTTGGTTCCTTAGTACATTCTGGTTGAGTCTATGGTCATTGTTGGATACCAAGCTCACCAAATACACTACCTTCCACCCCCAGATAGATGGTGAAACTGAGGTTGTCAATCAAACGGTTGTACATATAATGCACATGTACAATTCAAAACATGCATGCACATGGAATGAGAGTCTTCTTTATGTCCAACATAGCTACAATCGATCCCTTCATAGCTCAACTGTCCACAACCCCTTTCAGGTGGGGTTGGGATTCCGACCATTGGGCCCCATGGATGTTACACTACCCCTGGCGACCACCTCAGATGACTTGTCCCCTTCTCTACCATAAGCTGACAAATCCACCCACTTCATTGAGCAGATCTAGCACATCTGCCAACAGGTTAAGGATATTCTACAAAAGTCTAATTCCAAGTATAAGAAATGTCATGGTCAACATTGGGTGCGACATAAGTTTCAGGTGGGCGACAAATTTTGGTTGCACTTGCAGAAAGAACATATTATAGGACCCCATCGGAAGATTCACCCACTCCATTATGGTTTGTACACCATCACCAAGGTTGTGGGTGACAATGATTTTGAGCTCAACATTCCCCCTTTCCTTGGCCTGCACCCATTCTTCAATGTGGCTCTCCTTTAGCCATATTTCCCACCATTATTGGACACCTTAGAGATAGTAGATAAGTTGACACGAACAGAGCTCAACCTTAGCAGCATGAAAAAGGAATTTAGTGATCATATTGTGGACACACATATCAAGGGCACTCGACAACAAAGGATCCATCTTTATTGAGTCATCAAAGAAGGGAAGCTCTTGCATCAAGGCAAGTGGCTCACCCAGGGCCAAATTCAATAGAAATTTCCTCATATGATGGGGAAACTCAACACAATGGAGACCATTTCTTCATGAGGGAGGATTGATCCAAGTGGATATCGGTGGCCACCCACCTATTCCAATGGCTCGAAAAATAGTTTTCCACCTGTTAGCGACATTTCTTGTAAGGTGGGTTAGAATGCAAAGGAGTGGGTTAAAAACCCACTTACCCTAAGTACTGGAATCAAAATGCGCCTGTGGTAAGTGGCA